>DWLH01001845.1:0-11860 GCA_018249795.1 Heliconius telesiphe telesiphe | reverse complement strand
ATTTATATATATATATATATATATATATATATATATATATATATATATATATATATATATATATATATATATATATATATATATATATATATATATATATATATATATATCAAAATTTATGTATTTGAAAGCAGAGTTCGCTTAAATTTACACAAAATAGCTATATAACGAGCGAATTTTCAAGTGTAATCCTACTAAAGTAAAGTATGAAAAAACGTGTAAAAATTTGAACACACCAGGAGTCAAACTCGCGAATGCGCCACTCCGTGTGGCTTAGTGGTCGAAGCGCTTGGATAGTTCGTAAGAGGCGCAGGTATATTTATTTTTTATGAAAATAAAAAAAAAATACTAGAGATATTTTTTCTCACAATCCTTTATGGTAAACGATATAGGTAAGTAAAGGTAAAAAAGTAAAACCTTTAAAATTAAGTGTTATAAATACGTGTGTTTGTATGCTTGTTATTTTGTTTAGTAGTTAAGCGATTTTATTGAGTAAGATATTAAGTTTACTAAATAAATATTTTTTTAATATATATTTAAAATTTTTATTTACTTTTACCATAGTATTTTTTACAATTTATTAATATTAAAACAAATTTACGTTTATTGAGAAAAGTAATATCAAGTTTGTATTGTTATATGTATATTACGTAGAAAAAAAATCTTATTGTATGTGGTGTCTCTGCCTTCCGCTAAATTAAAGAGACATAATGAGTGGCGGAATTCAATGCTGCGATTTCTCTACCTACCAGAGCGGGGAAATCGAACCCACAACCGTCACATTCACAGTCAGACGTATTGCCGCTGCGCCACGACGACCACTTAATCCTAATTTATTTTACTGTATTTTTTGTGTCTATTTCAATTATTTAGTATAATTCTTTCAGATATCAGTGTTATATTATCTAAAAGAGGGAATAAAGTGCTCAAATGCGGTGATTACACATTTTGCTTGAAGACGAAGAGTGGACTGCGAACACGATGGGTTTGTTCCTCTCACAACAACAAGGGTTGCACCGCAAAAATACATATGGTTGAAGATATAGTGGTCAAAGTCCAAAATGAGCATAACCATTATGCTAGGCAATTGTTTTTTTAATTTATTTTGTACACAATAAATAAAGGAAAAAATGGCAGATATCTCCGTTTTTTATTTTGTGGCCATTTTTGATGCTCTCCTTTTTTTTAGCCACGATTAAACATCTATGTAATGAATATATTGATTGATCGACTCCAACAGTCTCTGGTTATTATTATTATTATTATTATTGTTACTTTTTTTGAATATGGACTGAATAGACAGCCCTTTCTATGATTATTGACTATTGGCTCGTTGATTTTATGTGATTTATATCATATATATATATATATATATATATATATATATATATATATATATATATATATATATATATATTATTTACTGTTCTGTTCTTTGTTTATGGCTTTCAAAGCTTGTCAATTGAGCACTAGCACATGAAAGAGGATGTATAAATTATTTACATAAGCTACAATGAAAGTTATACTGTATGATGCGATAAAAGCTTGGGAGTTGAAAGCTATTTTTTCATATGTACGGCACATTTAACTAACGTACAATTTTATACATTCATAAATTTAAAAAAAACCAATAATATTTTTTATAAACAATTGTTTTTCTGTATATAATCGTTACCTTTTTTGTTTCTTTTCAGTAAGATATGTAAAATCACGGCGCGGAAAAGCCCTACTAAGTATCAACGGATTCACATTTTGTGCGCAAAGTGTTTCCGGTCCCAAGATAAGATGGGTTTGTTCCACTCACAACCACAAACACTGTCGCGCGGTCGTCCATACGTATGATAACCAAATATTACGGTTAAATAATAACCACTGCCATATTTAAATTCTGTTTAAGTTCACTTAATTTTCATACAAAAACATTTTATATAGAGTCTTTTTAGATAACAATGTATGTAAATAAATAAAAAAAACAATAGAAGCTACTATAATATAATACAAGTCTACATAGATTGCAATTTTCGCTACCTCCAGAAATCCGTTTGAACAAGCCTGTGTGTGAATTAGTTGTTAGAAAAAAACGCTCGTATGTTCATCACAAAACTGACAGTACAATAAAACTTGCACAAAATTGAACCTAGGAATAGCGCTTAAATAGATAGAGACTATTAGCCATAAATATTTTTTTTCAATGCAACGTTAAAATGCGTGGTGCAGAGGCGTGGTGTGCGTTAATTTTTTTTTAAGTATATAATATATTTTTTTGAATTATATATTCGAAAATTTTTGAGTTAGATCACTTTTATTCTAGAAGTGAGAGAGAAAATATTAGAACGCTCATAGATAATTATTAGTTATAGATTTTTTTTTTTTTTTTCAATTTTCAGCTATTAGTTATAGATAATATGATTTATTTGTATATTCATAGATGCAGCTGTATTTTAGATATTTTGTACTGACTTTGTAATAAAAAAAATACTTATAACAAACGTTTTTCTTAATTAAGACATCAAATTTCTTAGCAATGTCTGGAATTTGATACCTGGAATTTACGACGAAAGTGTAGCCTACACTTGACACTTCTTCATTGTCCATGTTCCTATCTCAAATTACCATGTTGGAATTTTATCTACTGGCTCTTGGTGGTAGTAGTGGCTATCTTGTGGCGTTTTTGAAGTACTTTTTAGTAATTAACACTCTATACAATGTTATATTCTGTCATTTAATAACAATAGACATATTATGATAGGTAATAGATTACTTTATTTAAGTACAGTGTACATAACCGAGTAAGAAATAATATTATTACCTTATATGTCTTATAATATATATAATAGAATTAAATGTTTTACATTAAACTAAAGTTCACTATAAAGATATTTTTAATTTGAATAGAATACTAATATATAGTTTTATATTTTCAGTCGTATGCGAATTCGTCGAATCCAAGAAAACTGGTCGTACAATGTTAAAAGTGGAAGGTTATATGTTCAGTAGAAGAACATCAATGAGCAAGTTTACACAGCGTTGGGTTTGCGCCACTCACGTCTTCAGAGGATGCAATGCAAGCATCTACACTATTGACAATCAAATTGTAAATGTCAAAAACACACATAATCACTAAATGAGTTTTGATCGTTGATTCGTTTATACGAGTATTCAAGGCGGGTGGTATTAACGACATATTGAAAGAATTATAAAAAAAAAAAAATCAGCTTCACGCTGTATCCCGCACACAGCAGGGTAGGCAGAGGGAACATACTGTTAAGACACTCCGTTCTCCACTTTCTGCCGAATTTTGGAGGCATTGTGTGTTGAGTGGCAGAACTCAACGCCGCGCTTTGCCTCGACACCAGAGCGAAGAAATGGAAATATAAATGTAAGTAAATATTTCATCTCCTCGAGTGGGGATCGAACCCACAACCAGTCGGTTTTACAGTGACACGCTGTTCCCCTGCGCCACGACTGGCCTCTTAAAAGGCGTTGAAAGAATTATGTACAGTAAAATTTATTGAACATATCTCTAGGTTAATAGTAAATTGTGTGTCATTTGAATTAAATAATATTTATAGACGTGAAATATATAATAAAAAATAATATATAAATGTATCTATGTCTTTGTAAATCATCGTTAAACCACTAAATGTTGTCAGTATTAGTTGTTAAGTGTGCTCTATGTAGAGTCAGTCTTACACGATCGTAGAGAGTTGTATTCTGGTTACTGCGTATTCAATGTATAAGTAAGAAATAAAGTAAATGTACTCGAGCTAAGGTCTTGATTCCATATTACAAATTTGATGTTAGATTCATTGAAATATATTCAAGTAACCATTGTTAAAATGATACAATAGCAAAAATATAATGTTGTCTTGGTGTATTACTAAATGTTGTGAAATATAATCAAATTAGTCCCATAAAGTAATGAAGCATTCGGTGAATTTACCAAGTCCATGGGTGCCCATCGCATCGTGGTGGGCATCCATGGGTGAGGAGCACAGAGCAGTGCCTGGAGATTACGGACCTATATGTAGGTTTTACGAGGCCCCATTGAAATGCACAGTAAGGCTTGCCTCTACTATCCGAGCTAAGGAGCTCGAGAGAGAGCAGGGGCTCTACCTAAACAAATCATCGTAATGTATCACTATAATATGTATTATACTACAATGAGTGTTAAATTGTGATATTTTATTTATTATATGGATTAGTTTATTGAATTAATAACTTTTTACTCCGGCTACAAAGTCAGAGGTCGTTACTTCGACCGGCTTATATCCGGCTGTTTAATATACGTATGTATTTAAAGTGTATTTGTATATAAATAGTTGTCAGTTATCCGGTCTTAATTTTTTTTTAACTAATTAGACTTTTACAAATACTTATTTATTTATTTAAAAAAATTATCAGAACAGTATGTATGTCGACGGTGTCCTTAGTGGTATTTCATCAAGACATCTATTCTCCTCTAAGAGTTAAAAGAAATATTTTGAAACTGTAAACATAGCCATTGTACTATTATATTCTTGTAACGATTCAAATGTTACTATTTTAGGAATCGTATAAAAAAATTGAAAGTAACAGGATTAGAACCCGCTTGAAAACCCAAGCGTTCGGACCAATAAGGCTTATTATAATTTATTTATGTTGTTAGCAACCCTGTATTGAAATTTTTAAAAATGCTATTACACAAAGATAATGACTTACAATGCTCTTATGTCAGCATATCTACGTACATACATACATAATATGTGTTCTTAACTATTGTCTTAATTTAAACTTATATGTACCTGAATAAATAATATTTTAAATGGTTCTTGTTTAATAGTGTATTTTGTGATGGTCTTTTTATGTTTTTATTTTTTTTATTGTCCCCACACTCCGCACATAGCGGGGAATATGAGAACCTAATGTTAAGAAACTCCGTTCCCATAAGACATTTCTTATCCCCACTTCCCGCCGTATTCTCGAGGCATTCCTCGTGGCAATCTCGTGTCGGGTGGCGGCGCGCCGCGCTCTACCTCGTTACTAGAGCGAGGAAATTAAATAATATTTTCATTTCCTTGCTCTGGTAACGAGGAAATGAAAATATTGTACAGTATTTCATCCCCCGAGTGGGAAACGTCGCGTTTACCGTTGCCCGCTTGTGCCCTTGTGCCACGACGGCCTCATTTGTTTTATGTGTTGTGTTTAGCTATTGTGTTTAATAGTGTTTTAATTTTCTTTAAGCTTTACGATTTTGCCGAATATAGCAGGGAAAGCAGAGAGAATGTAGAGTTAACATACTCGGTACTCTTCTTTCCCGTCGAATTCGGGATACTGCGCGAGTGGTGGAACTCGGCCCCCGAGTGGGTATCAAACCCACAACCATTTGGCCTTTGCAATTAAATGCTGTCCCACAGCTCCACGTATGACACTTGATTTACTTAGGTAAATCAATTGTCATACGTGGAGCTGTAATACTTTACTTTAGAGTTAAAGTAAAGTATTTTTATAATAAAAAAATAATTTAGTAATGTGTAAAATTGACATTTAAAATACAATTGTTTCGTCTTTTTTAGTGATGTTCGTAAAAACGAAAAAAGGCAAAACCAACCTAAAAGTTGGTGAACACACGTTTTATCTGAAACCAGGCAATTCTAAGTCTATTAAAAAGAGATGGTGCTGTAGCCAAAACAAATATTGCAGAGCTTTTCTTTATATCGTGGAGGATAAGATAGTAGCTATACACAATACGCATAATCACGAAAAGAAATGAATGTTGTTTCTTTCTATATATTTTAAGTATTAACCGTTATGATAATGATTTCATTGATCATGATCATCATCATCATCATTGTCACCACTACCATCACCAGCATTCACCACCACCATTGCTGTAATTATCATCATCACCATCACCACTTTACGTTACCACTGGTCGCTCCGTCTCGCGGAAGTCTCAAGTCTGCCAAGATGCTATCTTTACTTCTTTTTTCACTCTTATTTAAAAAAAAATAAAAAACGTTTTAATTATCTGTAAGTCGCATTTTGTTCATCATCCAATTGATTGATTTCTTTTTGTAAGACAACAATAAGAAAGCAATCAATATAATATAATGTTACAAAGGTATTATAAGTATTATAAAAATACATAATATAACACAAAAATTGACGTTCGATTATTTTAATTTAAGAAATATTACTGCTACAAAAAATAAATTTGTACTTTAAGGGGTACATTTGCGATTTCCGGTTTTGTTCTTATTATTTTTGTCTTTATTTCATCTTTTCTATTCCAGTGATGTTAATAAAAACGAAAAAAGGCAAAATCAATATAAAAGTTAATGAAAACACGTTTTATTTGAAGCCGGGAAATTATAAATCTATAAGAAGAGATGGTGTTGTACCCAAAACAAATATTGCAAGGCTTTTCTGCATGTAGTAGATAACAAAATTGTCGCTATTTACAATAAGCATAATCATGAAAAGAAATAAACTAATAACTTCATATAATTTTGAGCTGTATCACCACTGTCATCATCATCTTAATATTACCCAGGTGCATTAATGATGATTAATGGACGGACGTCCTTCCTTCTTTCGCTTCCAACTACTAATAATTTGCGTATGCCGTTACTCCATCTGATGGGAGGATGTCTGATTTACTGACTATATTACTATTTGACTAATCTGTATTGATGAAAGTGGGGAACGGAGTGTCTTAACACTAGGTTCCCTCTGCCTACCCTGCTGTGTGCGGGATACAGCGTGAAGCTGTATTGATGAATGATACAGTAAAAGCAAATACGAATCCTATTTGTCTTTTTTTTCTAAAATGATTATACGTTATATTTTTAACATGGGCGGTTGGTGGAGAAATGAGTATCTTGACTGTACATTCTTTTTTGAAAAAATGTATTAGTTATTATAAAGTAGTATATTACAAATAATAATATGATAGACTGCTTAAAAATGTTGTAATAAACGATTATTTTTCAGCAATTCTAACCGAATCGAAAAGAGGGTATAAATATATCAACTACAAAGGTTACGCATTTGCAAGAAGACCACGTAGAAGATGTATCTCAATGTATAATGACAATATTAAATATGACTGCCTCTATTTTTATCAACCGCGTCAAAGCTGTCAAGCTAAGATCTATACGGTTTTTAACGAAATTGTTTTCTTATATAGCGTTCACTAACACGAGCCACGTGTATATAAAAGTATAGTAGGAAGTATTTTATCGTATTCTAATACTTCTAAAATACCTTATTGAAGTTTTACGATAGGAATTTATATTTGTTGGTTGTAGATATTGGGAATTTAATATTAGACACTCCATTTTCTCCATCAGTCTTGGAGACATTGTGTGTTTGAATGCGGTGCATAACGCCGCGTTTCATCTAAGCAACTAGAAATACACTTTTATTATAGTCCTAGTCACATCGCGCTATCTTCGCCATCAATTGTTGGGTTCTTGTGAACCAGCATATAATGTTATGTTACGTTAGTATAATAAGCATTAAAACAATATAAAATAATTTATGTTAAAGGGTATAATGTTTCATTATTTTAATTTAACAAGTATAACTACTACAAAAAACAAAAATAATATAGGTATTCGTTATTTAAAAGGTTACATGATAAGTTTTTTTTTATATTTTTTGTCTATGAAATTCATAGTCTGTGGGACGTTCTTAACATAGTTATATAATATTTTACAGCAACATTCGTCGTTTCACAACGGGGGAAGACCCTTATTAGCTTAGAAGGATACACTTTTTATCACAAAAAGAGATTTTCTGGTCCTGACATTAAAAAGAGATGGGTTTGCTCTACGCACTTTTGTAGAGGCTGTAGAGCGGTCATTTATACTGTTGAAGACACCATAATTAGTATAAAAAACGAGCACAACCACCAGCCCAGTTCTAATCATCACAAATTTCTTCATTTTTAATCAAATAATGAAAATATTCGATTTGTTTGTTTTTATATAATTTATGGATTAATAAATATATATTTTTTTTTATATAAAATAGAAAGTGTTGGACATGAATCGATGCACATTTGTAATATCTCTCAATAATAGTGTCCTCCTAAATTATTATTATTATATACAATTTACTTAAACCCACTATTCTTTTTATTTCAATTCGACTTTCTTAGACACCCCAAAACTCACTTTAGTTTAAGTGTAATCACTTGAATATATATTAAATATATTTAGTTATAGTTATTAGAATAAGAAAAAATAACACATTACTCTGGAGCCTCATCTAATATGAACGTATTGTTTCAGTTTATTTCCTCACATCGGGTCGCGGTAACGTGATGGCTATGGTAGACGGCTACAGGTTTACTCAGACGAGGGACAAAAGACGACCGTTCGAAGCGAAGACCAGATGGGTCTGTTCAACCAGGAGACTGTCTCGTTGCACCGCGAAGTTATACACTATAGATGACAAGGTGGTGTTGATTAATAATAATCACAACCATTTTCCCAATAGCTCCGTTAACTTCATGTCTTTTCCAAAAACACAGTAGTTATATATTATAGAGTGTAATTTTTTTTTTGATGTATTGTCATTTTGTATTGTAATCACGTATTGCATGAATCTAATTTAAGGGTTAAAGGATTATAATATAGTATGAATAAATTAAACATTGCACTCTGAGAAAGAAGGTGATTTGACACAAAAGTTTAATCTTAGTGGAAAATCGCGTAGAATCTCAGATTTAGGTTTCTTAAGGTCATTCATTGTTTTTAGCTAAATTAGACGTAATTGAAATTATTATTTAGGTAATTTTTAATCTATGGTACATGATAGATGGTAAAATTTAACGATGTATTTTTTCTTTGCTTGATTCAATAAAATATTTGTAAGCTTAATTTTTAATAGGTATTTCTAGTATTTAGTAAGGCTAGTTGTAAACGTTCTTACGCTACGGCATCATGTAACATTATTTAATTATGTAATAAATTCAATTTTTCTTTCTAAATATTGTTGTTTTATTTCTTTTCCCTACTATTTTACTATAAGTTTCATACAGCTTAAGAAGCAAGTTGCTCTGTTATTATACATTTAGAATAATTGTTTTTATATGTAAGATAATTAAATAAAAATATATTATACTATAATATGTAAATTCTGAGACATTATATAGAACGTAACTCAACGCCGTGCACGTGAATTTTGTGACAACAAAGATAAACTTTTAAATTAATTATCTATCATAATCTTTAATTATTTTAATGATTTTCAGCAAAATTCGTCAAATCTATAAGAGGCAACACTATGATAAGCCTAATGGGTTATACTTATTCTCGAGTAACAAACTACAATAAAGAATCTATCAAAGCAAGGTGGATATGTTCTACGCACTACATACACGGGTGTAGAGCGACGTTGAATACAATCCACAACGAAATTGTTAGAGTTAAAGCTGAGCATAACCACGAGAAACGGAAGAAAAACAGAAGAAAACGAAATTGAAAACTATAAATTGTGTGTGTTTTTTATGATAACAGTGTGTTTTTGTTTATTCTCCTTTTTTTCATAATTTTATGTCATAATTTTATGAAATATAATATTTATTTTATTTTGCAGTTTTAGACTTTAATCGCTTCAATTTTATTAATAAGGTACTACTTTTATTAATTGTTTAAGGACGATGTATTAGTACTGTATTCAGTAGAGTTAATATAGAGTTTTTTATAAAACGATGAAACATTTTTATTTCCTTCCCCATATTTCAGCTCACTAATTTTATACTAAAAAAATATTTAAAAAAATATATGTATAGTATAATTTAAAATAATAATAAATATATAGCTTAAAAAGAACTATACCAAGTACTACAAATGCTTTAGAATGTGCGAGAAGAGTAACTTTTGAAGAGTTTCACATTCAGGCCACGACCCGATTCACCATCTGTCCGTCAACAGACCAGATAAAGGGAATAAATTCTCATTATTTTTATATATATTTTCAATTTTCTTCAAAAATAATTATTGAAGTATATATAAGTATTAAACATTAAAATTCTCTTTCAGATATCCCCACATACACGATCAAGACGTCATGGCGTGGGAATCCCATAATATCAATGGAAGGCTTCCGTTTCTCCCAATGGTATTCAGCCCGTAGTTCTTCAAAGATACGCTGGAGGTGCTCCACTCATCATAGCTCAGGATGTAAAGCAAATGTTTTGACTATTGAAGACGTTGTGGTATATGTATATAATGAACATAATCATAATGCTACATAGTTTTGTTTTATTAGAATGTTTTTATATGAGTTATTAATAAATATATAAATAAATAAATTTCTAGTTGTAGTCGCCGGTAGGTGGTCAAAATTCTGTTATAAAAAAAATTGTAAATATTATTACTTATATGTACAACATGTATAAACGTTACGATATGATGTATATAAGTATTCAGTGGAATAAAGTTATTTTCTTTAATTTAGATATTTCTAAAAAAGAGGGTTCCTCCAAAAGAGAAAGAAGAAAAAAAGTCTTTGGTAAAAGAAAAAGAAGTTGACAAGTCATAGTATGCTTTTATAGACCCATCCTTCATACAAATTTTCTTTCGCTCATTCCACATAGAAGGATTAAAAAAAACTAGAAGAGGTCTATATGTTAAAAGACAAGGTGGTTATAAAGCCGGGATTATTATTAAATAAAAAAAATATATAATATTAAATTAAATTATATTATTTTAGATAAAATAATTTAATATTTTATTCAGTTTAGGAAAAAAATATTTTTAAATATTTTTTAAGTTCTGATTCTAGTTATTATTATGAAAACAAAATACATGTATATTTTGTTATTGATGGTAAATCTTATATATTTTTGCCTGAGTATATGAAATTTTTATTTAAATGAAAATTTTATGAAAACTGTGAAAATTTTATTTTTTTGTTTAAAGAAAGTTTATATAATAAAGTAATTTATAAAATTTTATATATTTAAATCGGTAATGGCACCATAATGTGTTAATTTAAATTGTATTGTTTGTATTAAAGGTTCTAATTGGTTTTGTTGTTACACAGGTACTATTCCATCAAGGTAAGTCCCTCAGCCACTATTACAACATTTAGATATGTATTTGATTTGATATATTTTAAATAGTTTCAGATTTTTCAATTTACTACAGTTACCGATTTCCTATAGCTTTTCTAAGATTATCTTTGAAATTGAAAGCAATTGAAAGATACTTTGTACTACTCAATATGAAAAACTAATTAAGAAATTAGTTTTATTTCTTTGTATTTTTATGTTATATGAAGCTTTAGGAAGACTAATGTTAATCATATATTCAGAGGTCATCGTGGAGGAATAATACATCGCTACATTATAAGCGTTATGGTGGTGGGTTCGATCTCCACTCGGGAATCAGATTCATTTCTTTTTCCCCGTCTGGCGTGACATAGCGTTGAAATAGAATTTGAACACTAGGGTCTCTTTGAGTAGCATGCTATGCGGACAATATCGTGAAGGTGATATTAATAACATGATATCACATTATTAATGAACAACAAAAAGGAACATTGTGAGTTTTCCAAAAAGGTCCAATGGTCAGTTTTTATACAAAAAATACAAACAAATTTGAAATTTGTAAAATTCAAGTATTCATTAAAATTACCAATAAATTTCTTTTGTTTAAATACTTTCAAGTCTCAAAAACGAAAAAAAAAATCATTTTTGAAACTGGAAAGTATTTAATTACAATTCACATATTATATTATTGAGGCCAGTCGTGGCGCAGTGGCACAGGGTGTGACTGTAAAATCGACTGGTTGTGGGTTCGATCCCCACTCGAGGAGATGAAATATTTACTTAAATTTATATTTCCATTTCTTCGCTCTGGTG
>DWLH01001844.1:0-11863 GCA_018249795.1 Heliconius telesiphe telesiphe | reverse complement strand
GACCTAGTGTATGAGGAGGCATCCTCATACACTAGGTCATACAATAAACAAACAAATACAACATATTTTCTACGTATTTACTAGCATATATTCTATGTATTTTATTTAGTTTTTGAGAAAGTAATCACCGCGCAGAATTTCTTTAGACGTCAATTTCTTACAATCCACGATGCCAGCTAATTCTACATTACAAAAAAAACGCCTGTGATACCAAACAATTTTAAAAAGGAATCGCTGCCGCAGCCACCGTTAAGATGTTCGACGTTAAATTTACCTCAAAATTAAATTAACGCTCAAACATCATTATATCGTATACTTTTATAGCAGATGATCCGCGACGAATAAACAGTTTTTTATACACACACACGCACCCACGCACACACGCTCACACGCACACACACACATATATATAATTTATTTACATATATATAAATATAATTTATTATTATTTAAACAGTCTAAGTCACATACCTCTCGGGTCTCCCATAGAATCTCCATACATCCTGTCATCATCTTCAGGATAACCTCTTGGGGGACCAGGCATATCATAACCAGAATCATAATGCCTATCCCTGCCCTGTATATTGTAACCTGGTGAACGTTCACCTTCTCTAGTCACGCCGTCATAGCGGTCATCCATTCTGTCATAGTGTTCTATATTATGTCCATGGTCATATTGATGGTCCAATCCAATGTCATAATCCCCTTGCTCTCTGTCCATACTATCTAATCGCTCCCGCTTATTTGATCGATCTCTTTCTAATCTGTCCTGTTTACGACTACCTCTGTCTGAATCTTGACGATCTTTCGAATTAGTCGAATTCTTATCTGACTCCAAAGCTCTATTGGAAATAGCCGCCAACGCTGCCAAGCGCTCTTCTGGACGAGGAAGTAGTCTTTGCATTGGTTTATTTGGTTTTTCCAAACCTTTATCTCCCCTACCGCTACCCAACCCACGTTCACGACCTCTCCGTTTCGGATCATCTCTTTTGGTGTCTTTGTTTCTATCTCGCCCTCTGTCTTTTCTGTCATGTCTGTCTTTTTCGTCGTGCTTATCTTTTTTTCGTTCTAAAGAACGGTCTTTATGATCGCGACCACGATCTCTGTCTCTGCTTAGGGAACGTTTTCTGTGTCTTTCAGGGCTTCCATCACGTCTCACTTGTTTCTTAGGAGAAACAGGCCTACTTCTTTCAGAGCTTTCCTTTCTCCTGGGATCTTTTGGATGAGAACCATGTCTGCGAGGGGATCTAGACCTCGGTTTTTTCGGTGATCGACTACGTACCCTGACTCGATCTCTTTCTTTATCACGATCTTTGTCCCGCTCCTTTTCACGCTCTTTTTCTTTTAGGCGATCTTTTTCTTTTTCTCTATCACGAACAGAGTGAGGTGATGTACTCTTATTTCTCTCTTTTCTTTGAGGAGATTTCACTGTTTTTGTAATAGTCTTTGATGTAACATTTTTAGACGTAATTGGCGGTGTACCACCTGATTTCTTTCCAGGTGATAGAGATTTTTTACCAATAGCTTTTGACAAATTTTTCTTTTTTGTAACATCATGTTTTTTGGTGATACGGTCATCTTTTTTAACAATCTTTTTAGTTTCACTTTTATCTCTTTTGTGAAGTGAATCATTTTTAAGTATTTTTTTCTTAGGAATATCACATTCTGATGATGAACTTGAGTTTCTTTTTAATTTTCCTTTCTTAATTCTCCTTTTAGTATCCCTAAAATTATATGTTTACTATAGTGAATGTAAAAGCTAACATTTTTTAAATTTCACATTATGTCACATATGTTCCTCCTAATTTTTTTGACAAAATGTGTTGAGTGGTAGAATTGTATGATGCATTTGGTCTTTTAACCAGAGCAAGAAAATGGAAACAATTCATTCCCTCAAGTGCAGATAAACCTACAACCATCACATTTACGTATAAGTAGTGGTTCCATTTTCTACTCAGTACAATGTTATTTTTTATAAGCTTCATGCTGTATCCCGCACACAGCAGGGTAGGCAGATGCTAGTGTTAAGACACTCCGTTCCTAACTTTCTGCCGAATTTTGGAGGCATTGCGTGTTGAGTGGCAGAAATCAATGCCACACTTAGCCTCGACACCAGAGCAAAGAAATGGAAATATAAATTTCAGTAATTAGTACAATGTTGATATTTTAATAATTATCATTTGAAATGATGAGATTACAAAAACAGTTAAAAATAGTAAAAGTGGAGAAAGTATTAGAATCTTAAGAATATTCATGATTTTTAATTATTATAATAATATTCAATATTAATTCTTTAGAAAGAATCAATTAATATAAAAATTGAGGATATTCAGTATAATCTACTAATCATAAAAAATTTACTTAAGAAATCTTTTTGTAATTTTTTTTTTTCAATTTTGTTATAAAATCAGTTGAATAGATTAATGTATCTTATATATTTTTACATATAAAGTAATTGTTATGTTTGAATTGTTTTGTGTTAATGTTAACATTTTGTATATCTCTTGCCAGTATACTAGAATAGTCACAATAGTTCTTTGTTAGTTCAAAGTACAAAAATTATAACTAAAGTTTAATACACTTATACCTTCCAGATGAAGATGATGAAGAGCTTCCATCTGATGATGATGATGACACACTTGTGGAACTAGAGCTCCTTGATGATGATGAGCTAGATATTGCTTTCTTTTTATCTTTTCGCACATCTTTTGTTGAGTCCATTTTCAATTGTAACTCTAATTCACGCTGCAATTGTTGTCTCCGCTTTTCCAAAACGTCAGTATCCGCATATTCTAGGTCATTTTGATCCCAATTGTCAATTTCACCCTCAGGGCTACGACCCGACCTAACAACTACAGCAGAATGCAAACGGTTTTTACTATCATCTTTAGGAAGACGTTTATTCTCACTATCTTTATTTGCCGCTCGTTGTTTTGATGGGCTAATTAAAGTATGTGTAGATGCAAACTTACAATTTTTCCCGTAAGCGCAACTGCCGTGTTGTGCCCACTGTCTACAATATTCAGTAACTTTTTTAGCACTTGAAGATTTCTTGGTACCAAGGCGTTCAAACACGCTAGGTCTATTCGAAAGGTCTTTTGTTTTCGGCAACTCGACGGTGATTTTTCTTTTTCCTTGTTTTGACATTATAATAAAGAAACATTGGTCTCACCGAAAGCGTTTATTAGACACATGCATCTCCTTATCTCAGAAGAATACAAAATATCAAGAAAGTAAAAAATAGAAAAAATAATTGTTATATTAATATTTTCAATGTATTCATGAATAAAAGAGTTTTAATAATTCATGATACTAATTTTTCAATGTATTGATTAGCAATATGAAGCGTCAAACGATAAAATTTGAACGCCATTTCACTTTTCCCTGTCAACTTTTTTTTTTAATATTTATTCACAGCCTTAGATTCTTTCGATTATGTATCGACCTAAAATATTGAATTATTGTCAAGAAATTTATTTGTTTCATACTGTGAATTATAAGCAATGTAATGATAATTAATTAGTATATAATATAGCTGAGGTATATAGATAAATACTATTTATACAAGTTGTGAAAAATAAAATATATAGAATAAATAATATTAATTAAAAAATAATAATAATAATTGCTTTAAAATATGATTGGTACTCACGTAAAATTATAATTACGATATTATTTTTGTTGTGCAAGTTGACATATGTCAACTTTTAACGTCTATGAAGTATGAATGAACTAACGATTACCCATTCGTGTTGTGTTAGTTTATTGTTATGTTAAATTGTTAATGTAATAATGTCTGTATCGTTTATTTATTAAATAATTTAAATATCAGTAGTGCATATTTATTACTTATTTGGCATTTTTTTACTTACGATATCAAAACTTATAGATTAAAATGCCCTTGCTTGATGGAAAAGAAATCGACATATTTTTTGTAAGTAGAATTGTTTAATATCAAATAATGTTAATTTAAATAATACTGATTAATTTATAAAATAGATATTAGACACACGATTTTTTAACATTTAATTTAAACCCTGAACATGAATCATGTATTTATAACCTCTATTACAAAAAAATACAATTAGTTTTTTTTTCTTATACAAAATTGCGCATTACAGAGTGAAGAGGACCTTCCCTACGAAGAAGAAATATTAAGAAACCCATTTTCAGTAAAACACTGGCTAAGATATATTGAACATAAAAAAGGAGCACCTAAGAATGAAATCAACATCATATATGAGAGAGCTCTTAAAGAACTTCCAGGCTCATTTAAACTTTGGTATAATTATTTGAAATTAAGGAGGTCTCAAATAAGAGGTCGTTGCATTACAGATCCTGCATATGAAGATGTTAACAATTGTTTTGAACGATCGCTTGTGTTTATGCATAAAATGCCTAGAATATGGATGGATTACTGCACTTTTTTGACTGATCAATGCAAAATAACTAGTACAAGAAAGGCATTAGACAGTGCTTTGAGAGCTTTGCCAATTACTCAGCACCATAGAATTTGGCCACTTTACCTGAATTTCCTAAAGAAGCATAATATTCCTGAAACAGCAGTTAGAGTGTTTAGGAGATATCTTAAGCTTTGCCCAGAAGATACAGAGGAATATATAGATTACTTAATATCTATAGAAAAATTAGATGAGGCAGCTGTTAAATTAGCACAACTGGTTAATAATGAGAACTTTCAGTCAAAGCATGGCAAATCTAATCATCAATTATGGAATGAGTTGTGTGAATTAATATCTAAAAATCCAGATAAAATTCACTCACTAAATGTAGATGCTATAATAAGAGGGGGCCTAAGACGTTATACTGATCAATTGGGGCACTTATGGAACTCTCTGGCTGATTACTATGTAAGAAGTGGGCTCTTTGAAAGGGCCAGAGATATTTATGAAGAAGCAATCCAAACAATTACTACAGTAAGGGATTTTACTCAGGTTTTTGATGCTTATGCTCAATTTGAAGAACTTAGTTTGAGTAAAAAAATGGAAGAGGTTGCTAAAAAAGTAAACCCCACTGAAGATGATGATATTGATTTAGAATTAAGACTGGCAAGATTTGAGTATTTAATGGAAAGAAGATTATTGCTCCTTAATTCAGTGCTTCTTAGGCAGAACCCACATAATGTATCAGAATGGCACAAAAGAGTAAAGCTTTATGAAGGAAAACCACATGAAATAATTGATACATATACAGAAGCTGTGCAAACTGTAGATCCAAAATTAGCTGTAGGAAAACTATATACATTATGGGTTGGTTTTGCTAAATTTTATGAAAGCAATGATCAAATTGATGATGCAAGATTAATTTTTGAAAAAGCTACACAAGTAAACTATGCTAAAGTCGATGATCTTGCTTCAGTATGGTGTGAATGGGCAGAGATGGAAATTAAACATGAAAACTATGAAGAAGCACTAAAACTAATGCAAAGAGCAACAGTGCTCCCGAGTAGGAAAGTAGCATATCATGATGATAAAGAAACAGTACAAATGCGTTTGTATAAATCATTGAAAGTGTGGTCCATGTATGCTGATCTAGAAGAAAGTTTTGGTACATACAAATCTTGTAAGGCTGTTTATGATCACATTATTGATTTAAAAATAGCAACACCACAAATTATTATCAACTATGGGCTGTTTTTAGAAGAACATAATTATTTTGAAGAAGCTTTTAGAGCATATGAAAAAGGAATAGCTCTTTTCAAATGGCCAAATGTATATGATATTTGGAATACATATCTTACTAAGTTTTTAAAACGATATGGAGGAACAAAATTAGAAAGAGCTAGAGACTTATTTGAACAATGCCTAGAACATTGTCCACCAGAATTTGCCAAATCAATATTTTTATTATATGCAAAATTAGAAGAAGAACATGGTTTGGCTAGGCATGCCATGTCAGTGTATGAACGAGCAACTACTGCTGTTCTTCCAGAACAAATGTTTGAAATGTTTAATATATACATTAAAAAAGCTGCTGAGATATATGGCGTCCCAAAAACGCGCCAAATATATGAAAAAGCTATTGAAACTCTTCAAGATGAAAAGTCTAGGGAAATGTGTGTGCGTTTTGCAGAAATGGAAACGCGGCTCGGCGAGATTGACAGAGCGCGTGCAATATATGCACACTGTAGTCAAATGTGTGACCCTCGAATTACTGCAGAGTTTTGGAATACATGGAAAGAATTTGAAGTAAGGCATGGAAATGAAGATACAATGCGTGAAATGTTAAGAATTAAGAGAAGTGTCCAAGCTACATATAACACACAAGTTAACATGATGTCAGCACAGATGTTAAGTTCTGCTGCACAGGCTGCTGGTACTATTTCGGACTTGGCTCCAGGAATGAAAGATGGAATGCGAATGTTGGAGGCAAAAGCTGCTGAAATGGCTGTGCAAAGCAAAGGAAATATTATGTTTGTTAGAGGAGAAACTCAAGGTCTTAAAGAGAGTAGTGATAAAGTGGTCAATCCAGATGAAATAGATATTGATGATGAAAATGAATCTGAAAAAAGTGGAGATGAAGAAGAAGTAGCACCAGTACAGAAAAAAGAAATTCCAGCTGCCGTTTTCGGTGGTCTACTTCAAGAAAAAGAATAAATACATCCATTCTTGTGAAAAAAATAAATTTATTATTTAAATAATAAAACAAGTTTAATTTAATAAGCTTAGCAATAATATTATACATTAGCCATTTATTTACAACAAAATCACAGAAACAATGTGCCTGATTAGAAATTTAGATCATTTACAGATTAACAAATTTATTTATAGGATAACAATTTTATTACATAATTAAGAAAGACCTTTTTTATAGTATTATATGCTAATGGCAGTTTTTAATATCATGATTTTTTCCAAAAAATATTAAATGGTGACAAAGACAATTCATGTGAAAGTAATTATAATGTTGATTGTTGTAATATTTAACAAATTTATTTAATGTTTTATGAACATTTGTGTTTTATCTACATACAGAATTGACCATTTGAATAATATGGATAGCTTATGATTTTTAAATAAATTAGCTTCAAATTATTTAAATACAACATGAATTTTTTTATTTTATATATTGTTATATAAGTTTTGGATAAAGCCTTAGTGTAGTCACAACGCAATATTAAAATGAAACATTTTACACTAGGGATTCACATGTTATATAATATCCCTGGGAGGTATAATAAAATGTAATGAATTGGAATATTTATCCTGTTGTTCAGAATAGTTTAATATACTTATATCATTATGAACACCTCCAAACATAATCAACTCCCCATTACCTTTAACTAAAGAGTACATAACTAGTTCCTCCGGGGCACCATGCATTTCACCAAGCCTTGGACATAACCAAGAAACATAGTTCAAAGAATTTCCATCAACAACTGTAGAGATATCTAAAACATGCATACTTAGTGTATTTCTTTTTACTTTTTTAACTGCTGGTTGTCTCTCCTGTGGATTGTCAGCTGGAGCTTGTAACCTGTTCTCTAAATGCGCTATTTGCCTCTGATTTATTAAGTCATTTTCTGGAGGGGCGTTAGATCCAGTAGAGTCACACGCAAATGCTGCCATTCTGTATTTATTAGCTTCTTGTAACTGTCTTACAATTTTCATACCTTTATTCTGTAATTAAATTAGATAAAATGTAATAAAAAAGATTAGAGCTACATTTTAACAATAAATACATTAACAGAGAAAAAATTAATACCTTATTTTTATTTCTCCTTAAAGCAGATTCTTTTTTAGATCCATCAGAACTATTATTTGCTTGTTTGCTTTCTCCAGTTGAATTTGAAATAGTTTTATTAGAATTTGTGTTTATAGTTCCTATGTTTTGAGCATGCCCATTTTGATGACTAGGCCCAGCTACTGGCTCATTGTTTGGAATTCGATGTCTAGGCAAAACACCACGTCGTCCATTGATGTTATGATCCCTATCTAGAGGTCTTTGCAAACTTTGCTCTACTCTTACAGATACTGGGGCACTTTCAGCTCTATTAAGGTTTGACAATCTCACTGCTGATGTTACTAATGGCTTGGCACTATTCCAGCCATTTCTGCTCCTACTTAGACTTACTACTTTATCACCTACTCTACATGCAGGATTGCACCAAATATTAGCAGCAGCCCATTCTTTATTTTTTACAGCTATCTCTTTCCATGTCCATATAGGACCCTTCATGGTGAGTATCCAACAATCACTGAATACAAAACGATTCTGCAAAGTTTGTACACCCCCTAAAAGCATTAATTGCTCTGAATCCAACCTAATAAGAGACTGAGCATAGCGAGGAGATGGTCTTGGTTTAGTGGTAGCTTGCTTTCTCCAAACAAAAGTAAATAAATTTAGTACCCAAACATCATTAGAACATTGTATTTGATAGTTTTGTGCAGCTGACATATTTAAACCTCCAAATACAACCATTTCATCACCCTTTATGCATGCAGAATGACCAGCCATAGGAGGTGGGGGGTTTGTAGTGTTCATTAAAATCCATTTATTATTTTTAACACAGTAAAAATGTATATCATTAAACATTGTAACATTTTGATATAATTGTGAAAGACAAGGGTAAGTCCAACCTCCAAATACTATAAGGCAATCTTTGTAATCAACCATAGTCGTATAAGCTTTAGGAACTGGATATGTTCCTGTAGCTAGAGGTCTAATCCACTGACGTTTCGATAAATCAAATTTCCATAAGTCATTAAAGGATGTTGCATTTGTAGTGCAACCTCCAAATATATACATATAATTTTCAAGAATACAAGCTGCATGAGAAAATCTTTTTGTTATTGTAGGGACTATTTCTGTAGATGCAATATTCATCCATAATATGTTAAATTCCCCTATAGCTTTTATAAGTTTAATTGAAGTCTTATGTAAAACATCTGAAAAAAAATGTTTATTTTATTATTTATTTATATAAAAAATATTATCAATTATTTATTATTAGTAATATCAGTTATTAAAACATAACAACGATTTTTTCATTAGATATTTCGAATAAAAACAAAGACCAAAATGTCGAATTGCATTGTTTATATAAAATAGTAGAAAAAACTTACTTTGGGCACAACCACACCATCTTTTACAAACATTCATACAATTTTGCAAATCTTTATATGGTGGGAGAAATCCTAGTATAAATTCAAGTACTTCATCGGGGAGGTCTTCAATGGTTACCTCCAAAGTTTCCTGTAAGGTTTGGTGTATGGTCTCCATCGTTTCAATTTTAATTTAACCAGTAGATCTAAATTGTTTCTCCATAATTTCTTGACTTCGATAAAAGCAATTTATAATATTTAATTACATTTAATCAAATAATTTTCTAATATGAAAATATTTTAAGTTAAAATTATCAATACCGACATTTAAAAATATTTAACATCACGTTGACGTTGTCAATTGTTAAGTTGTCAATTTGAATGTTATATTTTGAGCGTAGACGGATTTGAAATTCATCATATAATTATTGTATATCAGTAAAACGGAATGAAGAGATACAAAACCAGGAAAATTATATTATATCTAATGATTTTCTTTAGTAAATTAGCTATTTTATTCCTTTTTACCTTAAGGACAAATGCTTTATATACTGGAAAATCCTATATTTACGTAAAGTTAGAGAAAGGTAAATAAAAATACGTTTCAATATCAACACTTGAACTAGGTTGCTTTGTGGTCACGAAATTTGTTTATATTTTTCATTATAAACATTGATGATAAAAGACAAGTTTTATTGCTTTGTGATCTGAAACAAGTATTATGTATTGCTAAATTCTATTATGATTTCAATTTTTTAATCTTTGTATATATACAAATATTTAAGGTGAATAGAGATACAAAAGAGGTAAATAGACACGCGGTTTGGGGGAATAGAAATATAGTACGGGTAACATGATAGAAAATATTTGGATAGAAACGAGAGGAAGATGAAAAAAAAATATTATAGAAAACTTAATAGTCATAATAACTGTAAACAATTTTAATTAAATGTTAATTATTATAAAATAACTAGATACTCAAAATATTTAGTTCCATTTTACAAACATATATTCACACAGCATAATACTTATTTAAAGGCACTTACCTTTAACTATCGAAAAAGTAGTATTTGAGCATTTTTTATATTCACATTATATCTGTTGATCTAACTAGAAATTCTATATTTTTTTATTTTATGACTACCGTATAAAAACACTGAATGTACGGTAATAACATTCCGATAATATAAAACCGTTAAGCCAATGTTAAGTTATAATAATATAGTAATAATAGTTGCTGATTCTTGTCATAATTTCTTTTTATTTTTGATCACTTGTAGATATTACTTGGCCCAAGTACATATACTGGTCCACATACTGTATAGTGGAGTTATTTATTTCTACCACGTATTTTTGACAATTAGTCATTATCTTTGTCTTGTCCATGTTTATAGCCAAACCCACAGCCGCGGTTTGGTTCCCGAGTTCTCTTAATATAACATGTTAATTCAATGCGGATTCACAGAGTTAGGTCGTCGACAAATCGTAGATAGTTTAATTTTTCGTCGTTAATATTTTGCCCAATTGTCCAATCTAAGTTTCTAAATGTATAACATTACAACGGCTGTAAATATTTTTGGAGATATGGTTCGCCTTGTATAACACCTCTGGAAATTTGAAATTCTTCTTCTTCTCTTTCTGTTCACACTCTTGTTGTTAAATTTTTATATTATTTTCTAAAAATCCTTATGTATTTCAATTCTACATCTTGTGATTTTAAATCTATCCAGATATTGTTATGCTCCAAGGAGTCGAACGCCTTGTTGTAATCTGTAAAAGCTAAATAATAAAGCTTTCCATATTCATTCAAGATTATGGTAATTCTGTTTAAGATTACTTTCGGAAAGACTTTGTATAGGTTCTATATCAGGCTAATTATTTATTTCGGTAAGGTCGATAGTTATTTATTTCCTCTTTTTTTATAATCTTATTAAACAGATCAGTTCATGCAGTAAGAATTGAGTCAGCGCTCCTTTAAAGAATAGTTCACGATGTTGTTTTCCACTGGTGATCTAATTTTTTTCTGAGATTTTGTCGCGGACATTTTCTCATGTTCTGTGATGTTATTTTCTAGAACGACATCTTTGTCCCTGGTCGATTTTCTGTG
The DNA here is from genome assembly GCA_018249795.1 of Heliconius telesiphe telesiphe. Lineage (NCBI taxonomy): Eukaryota > Metazoa > Arthropoda > Insecta > Lepidoptera > Nymphalidae > Heliconius > Heliconius telesiphe. The sequence goes on along the minus strand of DWLH01001844.1, from coordinate 694 downwards.
TAGGTTACGAGAGAAGTTTGTTGCTAGCTCTGAACCTTTATCTTTTATATTTATTATTCATTATTTACTCTCTGTTACCTCTTTTTATTCCACCAGTGCTTTTTACATAATTTTGGATTGTTTTTATTCGTATCTCTTTTCTATATTTTCTTATTTCTATGTTAATTTCTTTACTTATATTTGCTATCTTCCCTCTGTTTCCTTTCCTATCCTCGAAAAGTAGCCTTCTTTTCTTCAGTTTTCTAGATCTTGCTCCTATTTTGTCTTTGTTAGGTTAGGTTTCAAAAGTCTGTCAATCAACATCTTGAAGTAGATAGTTCGCTTTTGGAGCTCAGTATGAAATCTATTCATTCTTTTCTTCCCCATTTGGTGATATCTAGGTCCATTTTTTTTTATTTCCTTCCTGTGCTACTTGATTCTCATGTGCTTTTCTTTCTCCTATTTATTTGAAATCTCCTAGTTTAATAACATTTTTGTGTGAACTTTCAATGGTATCCTGCAAGTTAATTTATACTTCGATATAAATTGTTTTATTTATATTTTAATGAATGGTCAGAAATATTGTGAAAATCATACTTAAAGTCTAAAAGTTAATTGTAAATTATCTTAAAGAAAATATTGTACAAAAAAATAATATATATTATGGACATTAGGTCACTTGGAAAATCCCTACTTAATAAACTAGTTTAAAGTA
>DWLH01001843.1:0-11867 GCA_018249795.1 Heliconius telesiphe telesiphe | reverse complement strand
CAAATATGTACCAATTATATAAATATCCTAACAAATTCATGAAAGAGTATTAATAACTAACTTTAATAGAAATTATATTATGTTATTTTACGCTTAAGTGCAATGAAAAACGAACATTTCAAATATATTTAATTTTTACCAAGATAACGACCCGAATAATAATCACCGCATTGTCCAGGAATATTTATTGTACGAAACTACCCTTTAAAGTTTTGCAACCACCACCTCAATGATCTGATCTGAACCCTATCGAAAATGTATTAAATGAAATGGAGCGGCGAATGAAAAAACGCCAAAATTGTTAAAGGAACGTCTAAAAAATAGTAAAATAATTTGAAACCAATATTTAAAATATTTAATAATAATGGTTACTCCAAATGATATTAAAAAGTCCATATTTAGAGAAATCAGTTAAATAATAATAAATTTCTAAGTGTTCGAAAATTAAAGTAACGTAAAACTTTGCCTTTTTTATTTAAACCACAATTTTCGAAGATTGTTTTAGTTTAGTTATTTAAAGTTACGCTTTTTTTACCAGGAAGACAACGTATAATAATAGTTATTGATTATCTTTTTGATTTTTTGTAAAAAAAATAAGCTAAGGCCATTAAAATAAAAATCTCTTACTTAATCTTCAATCTTTGAATTCATTTTCACTAGGCAACATTGTCATAATAAACATCGTTCCATGAAAATGTCATGATATATTTCGCGAAAAACATACATTTTAAAATTTGTTAAATTCAAAACATACACAATTCTTCCATTAAAATTCACTTTAAGTAAAATTTTGTACATATTATAAATGTAGAGACAATACCTACGTCGTATTTTATTATTATAAATTCACGTAGTTGAGAAACGCTTGGAACCTTGTACGTATCAAAATATTGTAAATATTTACAAAGTATTTATTATGTATCTTATAAATAACCAGGCAGGTTATTTTCGTGTTTCTTATTTATTTTTTGTTTTTTTGTTTTCAGATGGCGCTAAGATGCATGGAACCCAGAGAGTTGTTATGTTTTGCCTGTTAACAACTGTCTTGCCTGCAATACTTATAATATCTCCATTATATCTAAGGAATATCAAGTATGCCGATGTAATGTATAGGATATCAGATTCAGATGTTATACAGATACATAAAGGGCAATCTTCAATATTTTGTGAAAAACATTCCTTAAAAATGAACAGTACTTTTAATGCATTCCAAATGAAAGGCAAACCTAAGTTAGCTAGTAAGAGAAGACATATTAAACTAACAAAATCAATGACATTGCCTGATGATACATTAGAATACTGGGGATTCTACCTTTTTACTGGAGCTACAGTAGAATTAAGAGGGTGCTCCAGATATGAAGGTTCAAAAATATTGGTTGTGAAAGGTGATAAAATATTAAATACTTGTGGTATTTTAGGTGATAAATACAAGAAAGATCCACTGCTGATAGAAAAGCATAGTCATGTGTCAGTAACTTTAGAAAATCCTAGAAATAAGAAAAGACATACTCAATATGATTATGATACTAATAAAAGTAATTCTTATGAAACCAATATTGGAAAAACAAAACACAAGAGGGATACAAGTAATGCTTTGCATAATCCTAATACAGTTTTAGATGCGGGTGTTAACCATGGTGGAAATGCAATGAACACTACCACTAAGATTACTGAAGATAAGTCTGTTTCTAGCTTTGAAATCAATCTCTATGACTGCTATCAAGACAATATACTGATGAATGATTTTTTTCCATATTCAATACAGTGCAACAATACAAAATACTTAGAAGAAATAACAACACTGAAGGTGGATCACAAAGTGACATCAGATGGTTATTACTATTATATTTTTTATAGTGATAATGATTTTGTTAACAATGATATTCATGCCATTTTTGATATTTACAAGCCAACATTTCAGTATTCAAATTTATCTGAATCAAAAATGTGTTTAAATAAGTCTGAATGTCAGTTTGATGTTGAAATGTTCAGTAATGAGTTAGTAATTGTTGAAGTTCCCACTAAGGATGGCTTAAATAATGATGACCAATCATTTATTTTGATGTCCATATGTCATCCAAGAGTATCAGTTTATATATTCTTCCCAGTGTCAGTGCTATTGTTGATACTTTTATTTGCATTTTTATGATATTTATGCTTAATATTTCTGTATTATATATTCATCAAAATGAATATAGCCAGAAGTGTGATATTAATTTATTAATATAATTGGTCTAGATGATATTATGTAATTAGTTGTTACTTATTTATAAGACTGTGATGATATTATGCCTGGCATCTATTTCAATGTTATTGATTAAAAAGTTTAAGAATAAAATGAATTATTTACTCTATTTATTTTTTTGGCAATATATAGCCAATCCTTCCCACAACACTAATGGACATTAAAATCTATATAAAATATTTAAAAAAAATACAATAGCAGTGAGCCTTCCGTTCTTTTTGCCATCAGAAAGCTAATTTATATTTATATTATAATTTTTCTTCGGAGCATTATGCAACTCTCAAATATTATTATCTTAGCTAATAAAATCAGCCAGGAGCAAATTAACATTAACCTATAAACTTTGTATTGATGATCACAATGAAAAAAAACCATGTAAATATGTTCTAAATTAATCTTATGCCACCAATTTAAGTACTCGAAAAAGTAAATCGCTCGCAAATTAACGTTCTAATGTTTTTCTTAATTTTATAATTTACGGATTCCATTGTCAGTAGATCAACAATAACTAGTACAAAACATGTAATAAATAAAACGTACTTTCCTCATTGTCTTGAAATTCTTAACCACATATTTTATAGAGAAAATCATTGCTTATGTGTTTATTTGCAAATATTTTAGTTTAAGGTCAGAGTACGCTTGCTTTGTAGTTGCTCAAATAGTGAGTATGTGCTTTCCACTTTGCATGCCATATTTTTACATAGTTGAAAAATAAAGGAATCAACGCGAGGTTTTCTCCCCCTACGCAGGCAAGGAAAGAAACCCGGGCAAATATTCAGTGATCTAATGTTTAGTGTTAGTCAGTTTCTAAAAATAATGGGCATTTATAATTTACTACTTTAAAATTACTGTAGCACATTTCCTTATTCAAACGGGTGTGACGAAAGATAAATATTGTTGTTTCACTTCACTTTTAAACAAGTTTCACATATTTATTGTGAAATAAAATATATAAGAGAAAAAATGTGACGGAAAATTAAATGAGCATTTTCCTTTATATGATTTATTGGTTATTTATTAATATGGGTAATAGATGTGTCAGATATCCTAGGCCTAGAACGCACCGTAAAACGGTATGTTACGTCGCGCATACGTTAATTTATATCATTAATTAAATAACCTAAATATGAAAAAAAATTACAATCAAAGGCTTTTAAATGTTTTTTCTTAGGTAACTGTAATATCAAATGACTTATCTAATATTTATGAGTTATGTAGTGTAACGGTGCATAAGCATTTCATTGAAGCTCTAGCTGTGTCCCGAAAATTGACAGTGCGTTCTAAGATTTAATTAACAAACTCAAATATAAACAAAAATATCTGGGTCAAGATGAATAAAGCCTACATTTTAAATGCTAATTTATATATTGTTATTATGTTAAATGTTATTTCGCACTTTCAAACAGGAACCTTAATTACCAACTTCATATTTTTTGAAGAAAATTTATTCCAAAAATATAAATAAATCTAAATGAACATAAAAACCATGTAGAAAATAAATAATATTATGGGAATACAGGATACAAAAGGACCTGTCAAAAGAAAGTAATGACTTAGAGGAAATTTTGATTTATTATTTCCACATAGTTGTGTCCAAAGTATGTTTCAACAGCTCAGTGGGTAGATTTTCTGTAAACAAAATTTTTTCAATTGAGTGCACTGCCCACGAGAAATTAAGGTTCCGATCGGGAGTGGAGTGCTACACAATTCTCATCAATAACAATACAAAGGAGATATTTAATCATATTTATTTACTGTATTACAAAAAACAGTTTACCATATTATGTACAACTGGAAAAAAGCTACATTACATTATTTCCTTCTAGTACTTTTGTGATTGAAATAGCCTCTCCAGTACCCGATGAGACCCCTCTGCAGGTAGCAGCAGGGTCCGCGCGGAACGGGGGCCATCCGGCCGAGCCGGGCTTACGACTATGTATATTAAACTTATATCAATAATATTATAGTAATGTATTATTATTTCATTAAACTAAACCAATACAACGGTCCAAATAAAAAGAGTTCCAATAAAAATCAGCACAGCGGTACTTAGGAGGTTGCCCCTAATACTCACACCGTTTAAATATCGCAATAGAATGCAGGACACAAAGTATAAACTGGAATGCGCTGGCGCCTCAGATGAGGTTGGCCACATCATTGGGCATTTCCGTAATAGTTGTATGGTAGAACTCCTCAATATCCTTCAATGCTCTCTTGTCTGCTTCAGTCACAAAGTTGATAGCAATTCCTTTACGACCGAAACGACCACCTCTTCCGATACTGAAAAGAAAAACCATAATTAGGCACTACATCATTAAGAAAAAAAAAATAAGAAAAATTGAATGTACAAATAACATATCTTACCGATGAATATAGTTCTCACGGTTGGTAGGCAGATCGTAGTTGATAACGCAGGATACCTGCTGCACGTCAATGCCACGAGCTAGCAAATCAGTGGTGATGAGGACACGGGATGACCCTGTACGGAACTGCCTCATGATGACTTCACGTTCGCGCTGATCCATATCGCCGTGCATAGCGGATACGGTGAAGTCGCGGCTGTGCATAGACTCAGTGAGCCAGTCCACCTGGAAAGTGTTAATTCACTATTACAAACACTGTCATTGATAACAAGCTATTGATATATTATATAATATAATGATGAATACAATGATAATAGACATTATCATTATGGTATGTGGTCATGTCATAAAATTGATAATTTCTTGAAATTAGCTTCAAGCATTTCAAATGAGTTGCATGAGTTCATATGATTGCATTGTCAATGTCTAACAATTTTGTTTTTATTCTTTGGAAATTATTCAATCAAATACTTCACGGTCAAGAATATATCAAGTTAGGTTAGCCTTTATAATTGATGCTTTAATGTTTAAAAGCAGTTTTTATATTATTATTTAGTAGATTAATTACTAATAATCTTTTATTTTCACTATTACATTTTTATTTTTTTTTCACTTTGTAATATCCTCTATTTGAGGTATAAACTAAAAAAGATTTTTTAATAGCTTTAGTTTACACCTCAAATAAAAAAAATGTGTTTTACTGAACCTAGGAGACATATTTTAGTTAATGAACCATTTTCTAAAGGAATTTGTTTTAGGTTTGTTATTAAGGGCTGTCATGTGTTTACTATATGTAATGTAATTTGAATAATTGAGCATTTTATATAGATTGGAAGATTATTTAATGAAATCATCAATTCCATGATATGAACACAGTATATACTTAACCTATGCACAGGTTGTATAATTATCAATATTAAACCAAAATACTTTTAATATATTTATATTAATAAGTTAAGCCTTAACAATATATGACAGTAGCAAATTAGTTTTCAATTTATATATAACCTATATTCTATGCATACATTAGCAGTAAAGCTTAGAAGTAAAAAATACTTAACATTATCATAATTGTTGTCTATTAGAATTCATTACAATATAATTAATACAAATTTTATATAGAGAACATAAGATTGTACAAAACTACAAAAAATATGTTTAATATGTCAAGAAATATTCAATCACAACATCTTATATAAACAAGGTTGTATACTACATTTTATGGATACATGGCCTTGAATTACAATTCATTGTAAGATTAGCCTTTCATGATGTTGTTATAAAATAAGCCAATTATATTCCTGTAATATTTTTTTTAAATCATGTTATATAAATTCTTAAACTTATAGATTCAGTTGAATTAATCACACAATGTTATCTACTAAGATTAAAGTTCATATTATATAATTGCCCTAAGTTTAATACTATACAGGAAGAACATTAATTATTAAATAAATGATATTGTCATAGATCTCATGATTATATGATTCAAGTTACCTTGCGGCGAGTGTTGCAGAAAATGACAGCCTGGGCAATGGAGAGTGTATCATACAAGTCACAAAGAGTATCTAATTTCCAGTCCTCCATCTCAATGGAAATAAAGAACTGCTTAATACCTTCCAGGGTGAGCTAAAAAAATACAAGCAAAATTATTTTAAAGCATGACTTCTGCCACTCAATGTTCAATTTGTAAAAAACTGGGTGGTGCATGCAAAATGGACTGTCTTAATACTAGAATACAGCATTAAGCTAAAAAAAATTCTAGCTAGAGATAACATATGTTGATAATCATCAATTTTATATCAAGTATATTTCTTGATATATATTCATAATAGACAAAAAAGTCATAAAAAATTTGAAAAAATTGCATGTTATACTAAAAACTGTTATAAGTTACAAGTCTATATAATCTACACATAAAATAAAACTGTAACTGATCCCTCTGTACACGGAAGATATATTTATTATTACAAGATTATTGGGGACATTTATTAATGTATAGTGTTTGTGTTAATCATTTTGTCAGTAGGTTTTTGCATGCTAATCTCGGAAACAGCTTAACCAATTTAGTGCAATTTTCTTAAGAGGGTCACTAGTCAATAATAGTCATATACAAAAAATTGAGACCATTGTAGGACAATTCATAGCTCATAACTGAAAATATGAAGGTTTTGAGTTAAATTTCTACTCAGGAAAACGAATTCTTATTTTTCATTACTTCCTAGCCTTGTTAACATCAATAGAGTGGTAGAGTTCCACCACTTCACATCTTGAAAAACAGGTGGAGAATGGGAACACAGTGTCTCAATTTTGAGTCATTAGGTTTCCTGTAATGTATTTGACTCACCTCTTCCTTTTGCACTAGAATGCGCACAGGTTCTCTCATGAAGCACCGTGACACTTCCAACACATCATCAGGCATGGTAGCTGACAGCAAAATAACTTGCACGTCAGAAGACAGCATCTTAAATACATCATGGATTTGATCTTTAAATCTGTAATCAGATAGAATATTAGTATCACAAATAAAAATATATGATTTGCAAATTAAAATTTTTGGTATTGATGAATACTCACCCTCTAGACAACATTTCATCAGCTTCATCAAGTACAAATAGCTTAATTGTATTGGCACGGAGGGCACGACGAGTAATCATATCATATACACGGCCAGGGGTTCCAACCACCACATGAACACCACTTTCCAACTGACGAATATCTTCACGCACATTTGTACCACCAATGCAGGCATGGCATTTAGCATTCAAGTGATCACCGAGCGCAATTACGACCTTAAACCAAAATATTATATTGAATTCTTGCTTAGATTATTAAATATAATAATACAAAGGTGTAAAATTAAAAAGCCAGTCTCATACCTTCTGAATCTGTTGAGCCAACTCCCTAGTGGGGGCCAAAATGAGTGCTTGACATTCGCGAATGCTAGTATCAATTTGCTGAAGAATTGAAATAGAGAACGTAGCGGTTTTCCCAGTTCCTGACTGAGCTTGCGCTATAACGTCACGACCTTGGATACAAGGCATAATCGCGCGTTGCTGAATTGCTGAAGGTTTCTCAAAACCATAAGCGTAAATCCCTCTTAATAATTCTTCTTTTAATTTCATGTCATCAAAGCTTTCCACGACTTCATGCCAGTTCGTGTCGAGAGCGCCGCCAACGGAGTCCAAGCCCGGAGGTCCATCATAGTTGCCTTGATCCTTGGCTGGGCCATTTTTATCCTCCTGCCAAGCCTCCGATCTGAAAATATATTATGCTTTATTTGATATACATTTTGTATTGATTTTAAAATCAAGTTTTAATGAACAAGCAAAAATCATTACTGAGAAACTGTCAAATGACATTTCGCAGAAATGCGCATTCCGCCCTTTTTTTAATAAGGATAATTTTGTCATGAACAATGACAGTACTAATTAACATGGTCTTTTTCATATTACAGCCAAAAAGTCTGTAATTCATGATATCAAAACACGTGCACAGTGCCGGGGCACAAATACTATTCTCCTGCCAGCGCCATGTTGGCAATCGGAGACCGTGCAGAATACAATAAATTAGAAGATATAATAAAAATCATGTAAAATATTATGAATATCTATTTGTATATTAACATACATGGTTTTCGCCATAATGTTTAATTAAAGATACTTCAAAATAAAGTATAAAAAATACTTACCTTGTTTCAGGTGAATAGGACATGTTCCAATCGCGGTAGCTGAACGGAAAAGAACTAGCAAGGTCAAGTTAAGTTTAGTAAGAGCTTTTTTTATAGGAATACAATAAAGAAAAATTAAAACGCAACTTACAAAGTAAAGTTATTTTAAAATATTTTTAAAATATTAATGCTGTACTTTATAGCTTTAAAAGACGCTTTCCCTAAGTGGATGAGTAATAGTTAAATAATAGGAAACTAAACGACGGAAGTCTCTAACCTCATCTTGAGCAAACGATACAGATAACTAATTTCAATAACTGGAATATTGATTTTCATATGTGCCATCTACGGTTTCGGTAACTACTAATTAATAGTGTATATTTATTTCGAATTTTTATTTAATAGAAAGCTGACTTGATTTTCATATTACTTATATTATTTATAAATGTAATTAAAAGCAATATAAAAATTAAATGTAAATCAAATATATATAAATATATAAACTTTTCTTACCTATATTATTTTTTCCCTTTTAAATTACATAATGTAAAATTAATAATGTATTTAACAAAGTTATACGTAAATTTTATACAGTTTTGCTTATATTTAAATAACGCAAACATTTAATCTAATACAAGTTTTAATACATGCATTATTAATAAATTAATAAGATCTTTTTTATAAAAATAAATGACGTAATAAATAACAGAATAAAAGATTAACAGAATTCAGCGGAAAAATTGAGAAAGGAGTATCTTAACACTAACCTCTCCTACCCTGCTGTATGCGGGATACATGCGGGACGCTAATAAATAACAAATTACAATTATTAATGTTATAGTTTTAGTTTAAAATGTTATATATATTTAATATTTAATTTAGTGTTATCAGCAATTTCTTTTCAATAAATTAGGTAAGGTACCATTTTAATTATTATCTATGCAATTGTAAAAAATAAACTGAACGCAATGATAATAATAATCTAACGTTGGTAGTACTGAACTTCCTGTGGTGTCTTTGAGTACGCTGCCATTTTGAAACGGCAGTGCTTTTTGTTCGTGTGGAGCGTTTGCTCGTTGCGGGGTCTAGACTGTGGTTTAGGAAAGTTTAGTTTTATTTTATAAATAAAGAACTCAATCAAAATGAGCTGGCAAGATTATGTCGATAAACAGTTAATTGCATCCAGATGTGTTACAAAGGCTGCTATTGCCGGTCACGATGGTAATGTCTGGGCCAAATCAGAAGGATTCGATGTAAGTTTCTACTACGTAATTGGAGTGTAGTGTAAACTAATAGTAAATAGGTTATTATATAAATGTATTAAAATGCAGTTATTCTTCCTTTAAAAGTTATTGTATTTTATATTATAATAATGGATGACGAATCCGGCTAGTTGACAAGATGGCGACATGTGCTAGCAGTCAATTCGTATAAGAATTGTAAAAAAATACGTATTATTTCTTTCATATGTCTCTCGTACATTTAAAACTGTGCTGTTTAATAAAAATATTATTGAAGATTTCATTATAATGGTTTTAAAGTACTTTATTAATTACAAAAATCGATGCCGGCCGGTAGCTTTGTATCGGGTTATGGTCACACGTCGGCGACGCCTAATATAGTTACCATACCTACCCTCCAAAACGTACAAATTTTCAATTTTCTTTTAAAATATTATCATTTTTCGTAATATTCTATATGTAATAAAAACCTTTTATCAAAAAATATTTTGATTCAGAACTATAGAATGAATTGTATGAGTCATCTTTTAAATTACGTGTTATTAATAAACATCCACAGCGATTTATCACATATTTTTAATTAAATATTATAGTTATATTTCAATAATTCATTATATTTATAATTACTTTTTAAGGTAAAATAGTAATGGAATTGTTGTATTTGCTACATGACGATAACATGTTAGTTTTTTAATTTTTCAAAATTGATTTCAATGAAATTATCGTTAATTAATATATAAATTGGATATTAATTAAATTATGACCTAAACAAACATAGGTTCATTTATTTAGAAAATATAATGCAAGTATTATATTCATTATATCCTCTAGGTATATTTCACATAATATATTTAAAATAATGTTTTTTTTTTAATTATGAACACAATATATCGGAACTACTATCATTATTATTCTTATCTGTGACTAAGTCTGATAAGATATTTTTTCTTTATCCATCAATCATCAAAATGAACTGGCAAATAACTTTCCTGATGTCGAAAATACAATAGTTATTAGTTAAATTCCCACTCGGAAGAATAATATAATATTTAATCATTTCTATTTTTGTTTTATTAAGAAAAAGAGTGGTGCTTTAGTCTATAAGATAAGATGTGTCTTGAATTTTGGTGAAAAGCAGACAGCAGTATTTCCATGTCTCCATTGAGTTATCTCTGTTTACCTGGTGAAGCTAAAAAATATATGAAGTATACAATACTTAGACTTCTAATTTTAAATTATTAATTATAAGTAAATAAATTAATTTCATATTTAATGCTAGTTAATTTCTGTAGAAATATTTATTATAAACATATGACATTGTAAGGGAAGGAAGTGGTTATCTGCTTTGATTAGTAGTTTAATATAGCTTTATAAAATAATTCATATTAACAGGAAACTCACATAAAGACAGTTATTTAAAATGTGTTTATGCAGGCATATCACACTAAGGAATGTATTTTTTTTTATTAGTTCCTTGGCCATGGTCCCATAAGGCAACTTAAATGTTACATATCACCATAAATACTTGAAAGGCACCTATTAATATACAGGGGGTGTGATGTGCCGATCATTATGAGCATGATATTTTAAACCATTTGCTGAAATCCATGTTACAAACTTGTTTCAAACTTTTTGCTTGCTTTGTTTTCCAATACTGACTGCATGAAAACTTGTCATTGTAATATGTGACATTAAGCTTCATAACTATGATCATTTCCAACTTCAAAGTTTCTGAAACTCGGAAAATTCAAAAATTCATGCTTTTATGATTGCATATAATTTTGTCTTATTTAAATTAATATTATGATAATATTTACTTCTGAAACCACTTGATTATTGGAAAATATTTGGCATTGTAATATAAATTGTTGCAGATTTTTTCTCATATGCAGTTTTTAATAGTAAATCTTTTATATATTGTTCAAGGTGTTAATTATGAATGTAATTAATGGAATATTAGTGTTGAATATAGAAAAGATTAATTACATAATTTACTTTAAATTTTAGGATAATATAGAAGAAAGTCATTATACATTTTAAGATTATACATTTATGATAAGATTTAATTAAATAAATACATATTGCAAACATGTAGGTTTTGTATGTATAGTAAGTACAGCATAGTTGTGTTATAATAGGTTTGTATTATTTAGAATGATGACTTGTTAACAGATATCAAAAGAAGAAGTAGGTAAGATAGTGGCCGGTTTCGAAAATGAATCACTCCTCACCAGCGGCGGCGTGACGATAGCGGGCACGCGGTACATCTACCTTAGTGGAACAGACCTCATCATACGCGCAAAGCTCGGCAAGGTCGGCGTGCACTGCATGAAGACAAAGCAAGGTAA
>DWLH01001842.1:0-11867 GCA_018249795.1 Heliconius telesiphe telesiphe | reverse complement strand
TTTTTTTATGGATAAGGCAAGGCAAACGAGCGTGCGGGTCACCTGATGGTAAGTGATTCCCGCCGCCCACGACCCCGTGCAACACCAGAGGAGCTACAGGTGCGTTGCCGGCCTTTAAGTTGGGTTGGGCGCCGGAGCCCGGCATTACCTGATGCGAAACGCAGTGGCATAAAGCCACTACTTCATGGTTTTAAATGCCGGGGGTGGTAATGATCCGGTCGAGTCTGCCCATGCGTGTTGCCATTGCTGGCGATGTGACTCTACCACCACCTTACGACACCACCAGTACCAGGATGATCCTATTCTAGTCCAGGATCACACGGCTAATCAGACTGACATATATTAATATTACATAAGTTTTCCGCCTATGACACCGAGCGCTATATAACAAGCTCAATGCTTAAGAATTTGTGTTTATAAATATTAATAACAACATCAAGTATTGATTCAATGTTAATTACCGATTTTCTTAGTAAAATAAAATTTAAAATTAAATGACCAAAAAATGTGAGTATGCTTAAAACATTCTTATCAACACTAGGAATTAAGATGTGAACAGTGAGGTACTGGATAGGAAAGAAACCAAATGATGAATCGAATGAGAGCCAGAGAGATGTTGCATTGCCTAAGTAAAAGAATTGGTACGAATATTTTTAAGAGCTATGCCCAAAATGCCTTATCCCTTTTGTAGAAAAGAAAGCACAAAACAATATTTAGTACCCATTATACAATCTTAGCGTAATCTTAGTATCAAGAAAACTTTTTGGGGATGTTTTAAAAGATGAAAAAATTGCTTTGTTTCAACCGAAAAAAAATGCATGTGACCTATGTTGTTCATATAAATAAAGCATATTACAAAATAAATAAATCAACAAAATGTGTTAAGTAAAGATTTAGTAAGGCAGGAAAAGACAAGGAACTTTGTTAGTGCATTGTATTAAACGAAGTTAATCGTCCATAATTTTATAATATACAATGTGGGTACTAATGACGTAAAATGCTATTGGTTTGATGAGACAGTATCAGATTTGAAAGTTTCTACATACGCTTCCTTTTTTGTCGATTATTTGAATAAAATCATATAAGAGAGTCTTAAAAACGCCGTAATTTTTACTGATGGGATATACATCACAAAACAGAAACGAAAGAAAGAAAGTTTCGAACGCGCTTCTGCATTTGGCAGCGGAAAAAAATGCGATCATCACACAAAAATTTTTAGAAAAAGGAAACCAAATGGAGGGTTCGTCATATTTTTACCTAATCAATACTCCTCAGTTACCAAAGAAAAAAGCGTGTGACCACACTTTTTTCATGGATTAAAGCATTAAAAATAATGTTATTTATGATACGATCCGCACTGGAAGAGGCACTGGTGCAAAGTGCGTAGTCGATATCAGAGTTCTTAAGTGCAATCGCAATGGTTTTATTGAGTACAAACAGAACTACAGTGAGGAATTTCTGCTATTACCACAAAGACCAAAAAAACTACCACAGTTATTCCACCACAGGTCTTTTCTGAGAATTTGCCAAGCACAAAATCAAAGTATGAACTAAATGTTCATTACACACAATTAAAAAGTGAAAGTGTATCATAGACGTGACAAAGTGAATCATAAAAAAGTAAAATTTAAAGTCAATTAATTGGTCATATAAGATAAGTTGTCATAGAATTCATGACAATCCATAGGAATGACCATGAATTTTCATGAATTCTATGTCCTTACCTTATATGACCAATTAATTGACTTTAAATTTTACTTTTTTTATATACTTAGTTAAAATAATTAGTTTATTATGTTACTTCGAAACACACAGCGTTGATTGAAGAAGCAGTCTCCTAATTTCGCCTATTTTCATATATAAATGGTTCAACTTACCAAATAATCTTTGATATACTTTCCTCTTTCACCTCTGCAGTGACGTACGTCATCTATTCTCTGTGGCGACGTGCTGTCATCTATCACTCATAGCGTCTTATAATTTTGCCGCGATCGGATGCAAATTAAAATTATAAACAACAAAATTTTCTTTGATATTAATGAGTAATTTTGTGTAAAATATTTTTATATAGAGGAGTTTAGTTTATATTTGTGTTGTGTCTCGCAAAATGAGTGTATATAATTCAGAAGTACAGGAAAATGAAAGTTGCTGTTTTCAGAATTAAAAATGGCGCCTTGAAGTTTGTTCCTAGCTTACTAAAAATGAGAAAAAAAAATGTAAGCCCCCTTTACTATATAAGAGTTCAAAAGGCAAAGTACAAACTTCTGATACTTAGATAATTAAAATAGTAGTCTAATTGAGACTGGTAAGTTATATTTCAGTATATAAGCTACTACACAGCTACTGAATTTTTATTAGAGATATTCTATATGATATTTTGTCGAAATATTATACATTAAAAATGTCAACACTCAAGATTATTGCGAAAATATCTTTTAAAACATTCTATTTAACATGGGCTAGGTTGCCTTATACTTATTAAGTTGGGGTGCGAAGTCGGATAACCTCCACGTGTGTGCGCTTGCTGTTGGCCCTTTTCGAATGCTGGTCATTCGGGGAGGACGAGCAGTATAGCGTACCGGTGCACCCTGGGCGGCGAGTAATTATTACCTAAAGGATCCGTCCTTGGGTAATGATTGCTCGTCGGCTAATAATCCGACGCGACGGCGTTCTTCCGCGTGTTCCTCTGACTAGCAGAGAACACAGTGCGAGGAACTGGGAGGGCGCACGTGGTGTGTACTCACACTATCGCCACGCAGGCACAGTGATATGTGCCAGCGCCGATTATAGCGGAACTCCACTCGTGGTTGCGGTCATGTCTCGTAATCAGGAGTGGAACCGCGGGTCTTACCTTCACCGGCCGGGCTGCGAGGAAGAACACCTCTATAAAAAAATTACCCCAACACAAGCGGCGAAGCAGCACGAGGGGTGCGTGGCTGATGGGATGATCAGTCGCTACTGCTGGTCCCACCAGGGTACCGGCCGACACCCGTGGCGTATTAGGCTTATCTAAGGACAGGAGGCACTTGGACGGACCGTTTTTCCCTCATACTCGTGGGAACAACATGAAAAATGATAAACAAAACCCAAAAAAAGATGAAAGTGTAGGAGTTTTAGAGTCCGCTTCGGACTCGGGCGATATAAGGTGCCTGCGTCGTAAACGCAAAACAGTAAGAGGAGAAGTATATTCTGGCATACAGCGAGGAGGGGTCGGCCCCCGAAAACTCGTGGCACTGGTGCATCACGCGGGCGTAGAACACAGAAAGGTCCTCGTGATGAGGAAACCAATGAGGAAGAATTTGAGCAGAACTTATGTGAATGGGCATCTCGAAGAGATACATCTGCTCATACGTCGGACGCGGACGATGTTTCTATTGTGGAAGAGAGGAGGGATACCTCTCTATGCACAGCTGAAGAGCTCCGCGCCTATGCCGTACAGATTGTGGCTTCTATACAGGAGGTTGCGAAGAAATCCGGCCACCTTAAGGGCACTCATGTGCGCAAACTTAAGGACGCTTCTGCAGCAGTAACAGACATTGTTGAGTCTTTGGTTTCTCGCACCGAAAGCGAAGAGGTACGTCGTCTGCGTGAGGAAAATCGGCGCCTGATCGTGCAATTGAACAATCTCCGCATGGAGTTACGATCCCATAGTAAGGATGTAGAGGGTCTGAGGGTGGCACTTGCAGCCACAAGAAAAACTTCCCAAGTGGTTCCGGCACCCGTACTCAATGAAGCAGTATTAAAGGAACTGAAACGTTCCATTATATGTTCAGTGGGGACGATAATAGACGCCCGGTTTGCTGGCATCGAAGAGCGTCTTTTGCTAGCCAAACGGTTGCGTCCCCCTCTGGCAGTTGATGCAAGAAGGGCTTCTCGAGAGCAAATTGTGAAAGTCGCGCGGCCCCTGATGGAATTGGTAGCGGTGGAAATGGAGAGTCAAAAGAGTTCTGGGCATAAAGCAAGACACAAAAAGAACTCTATTAAATCCTCGCAGGTGAGTGATAGATCATCGCTATCTAAATCCCACCATAATTCGGACCCTGGAACTTCTTTTACGGGCTGTGCAGCACCTCAAACTTCAGGTAAGAATAATGACGCACATGATGGTTCATGGACCACAGTGGTTAGAAAGGGCAACAAAGGAAAGAAAACCTCTGCCACTAACCTTTCTACGAATAAAGTGACAAGTCTACCTAAATCGAAGCAGTCATCCAGGCCTAAAGTAGCTAAGCCGCCTTGCACAAGCGCGGTTATAGTTACTTTGACGCCAGAGGCCATTGTGAAGAGAGTCTCTTATGCTCAGGTACTCGAGAGAGCACAGCAGAGCATTAATCTGGTGCAATTAGGTATTAACGAAGGGGTGACGGTGCGCCAGGCAATTTTTGGTGCTAGACTGCTCGAACTAGCTGCTACACACTCCTCTGAAAAGGCGGATATGTTAGCTGAGCGTCTGCGGGTAGTGTTAGACGGTTTAGCTGTAGTCACCAGGCCTCATAAAATTGCCACTTTAAAACTAGTAGGCCTGGATGATTCAGTCACTAAGGATAAGGTAGTAGATGCCGTCGTGAGCGTTAGTGGATGTTCAGCCGACACTGTAATGGCATCGGATATATCTAATCTATCTGGAGGTATGATGGCAGTAGTCGTGCGGTGCCCGTTATAAGCGGGCAAATGTATAACGGAGAAAGGCCGTATCTTGGTAGGATGGAGTTCAGCCAAAGTTCATGTTTTGAAGAAGCGTCCCTTACGATGTTTCAGGTGCTTCGCATTAGGACACTCTAGACCTCGGTGTCCGTTGGAAGTAGTTCGAGAACACCTCTGCTTCCGCTGTGGAGGTGAGGGGCATAAATCTCAAGTGTGTAAAGCTGAGCCACGATGCATGGTGTGTAATGATGCAAAAATCCCAGCCGGGCACATCATGGGTAGCGGAAATTGTCGCCCACCAATAGTCAAGGGGACGGAAGCTCAGAGGATCGGTGTCCTCTCTGGAGTTGGAGGCCGTCAGGGCCCTTTGTTCCTAATCACCCGTTGTGGATTGATGATTTGGACGGCTCAGTCGCTATTGTGTTTGGGAACGTCACCGGCCCCACCATATCAGTTTTGGAAAGGGGTTCGGGATATGTTGTGGCAGAGTGGGGGGAGTACATTATCGTTGGTTTATACTTCTCCCCCAATCGCAACCTGGCAGAATTCGAGATTTTTCTTGATACTGTCAGGATTGCGATTTGTCGACAATCGCCGAAAAAAAACATTAGTCCTCGGCGATTTCAACGCCAAATCCCGAACGTGGGGCAACCTTATCTCAAATAGCAAGGGAAAAACTGTGCAAGTATGGGCTTTACTCACCAATCTGACCCTACTTAATGTAGGGTCAGCGTACACCTGCGTGCGGTACAATGGAGTGTCAATGGTGGATCTGTCATTCGCCAACTCATTGGTCGCTCGCAATGTCTTAAATTGGAGAGTAGAGGAAGAGGTGGAGACCTTGTCAGACCATTTATATGTAAGATTTGAGGTTTCCACACAGTCCTTGCCAGTGGTTCAATCTAGAGGCCCTTCTCGTAGTTTCCCGAGATGGGCCCTCAGCTGGATGAACATAGAAATTACCAAAGAGGAGTGCGCCATTGTGGCTAAGTGGTGCTCCCAGGGTAGTGTGGTGGATGCCAACTCTAGCGTTGAGGAGTTGGCAGGGTAGATGTTTCTTCATACACATAATAACTGTTTTGTTGTAATGCAAAACAGCTATATTTTGTCTGATGAGAGGACTCTATAATTCAAAGGTAAAAGTAAAAATATAATTTATTACATTTTTAAACCAAAATATATATTTATTTTTGTAAGACAGCTGAATAACTTTGCTAAGAAGCAGTTTTTATACAATATGTAAGTAATTTGTTTTTTAAATGACTGAGAGATTAAGTTTATTTATATAAGAAGCTGAAGCTGGTAGCGGAAGAATTTGTTATTGTTTTTTTATTATTTAAATGTATAAGAATATTTGTAGTATAGTTGTTTAAAATGACTGATACTGAGACTGATTGGAAAGTGTTATTGATATTACAGTATTTTCAACTTTATATTTAAGGGAGATTGTAAAAAAGAATTGATTAATAAGTAATAAAATCTTTCTTTTATAATTTAATATTATTAGTTACATTAATTGCATGTTTGATGTCAAAACCGCGTATCTCACTGTCCAATTTAATACGATCGTAGTCAAAACAAATCAGCGTAAGTGGCGTGGCGGGTAAATTAACCACCGTAACGGATTATTTATGGCAAAAATACATAGAAAATATCAGTTATTATTATCTATGTTGATATGGGACTTCAATAAACGATATTACAAAGTTTTAACCTTCTCGTGTAAAACTAAATCAAATGCAGATACGCGATCCCTACCTATAGTAGATTCGTGATTTTGCACTATCCCCGACGATATCACAGAAATGTATATTTTAGAAGATATCTAAATTTTAAAATACGGTAGTAGAACGGAACATGTGCTTCGTAAATATTTATTGTAACGAACATTTTGTAATCCTTAGAAAAATCTAAATAAAACTCGGCGACAGCATATATCTTCGCATAGCATTATTTACTTTTTACTGTTTTATTATAGTATAGATTATATATTTATTTCACGTAGATAATATTGATAATGTAGCTGGTTTTGTTTAGTTTTTTATTAATATTTTTCTTTGGTTACATTTACTTATTATTTTTGTTCATTTTAATTAGTTAGTTATTTTTTCAATTTTTATTCGAATTTTGTCTACTTATTATTCTTTTTTGGTTTATTTTGATTATTTAGGGTCTTACCAATCCTATTGAAAACTGAAAATAATTTCATAATTATATTTAATAAATGTTCGTATAGTTCAAGCGGGCGAAGCCACATTGGGGTCCGCTAGTATATCTTGTATTATTGTTTTATTTATCTTATAGAGTATGTTCGATAGGTATCTACACATTTCAATTCAGAAAGTGGCATAGATAACACTTCTATGTACAACCCGTTCTCCGTACAAGTTGTTCGTACTAAAAAAGGATTTGATCATGTCGAAGAGATCGTATTCAAGAAATAATTATGAAGATTTCTATATAATTTTTGTAGGCAAGGGGAAACTAGTGTTAAAACATTCCATTCCCCACTTTTCGTCTTGTCCTTGAGACAAGGTTACCAAGCGAAGAATTTAAATAATAATAATTATTTAAATATAGTATACAAGTCCTTTTATATATATAGATTAACAATTGTAATATATTTATTATAAGTGAATAATGGTATTTTTTAATTAGATATTATTAATGTAATGTAATGTTTTTTGTGTTAACAGGTGCTTAAAGCTATACTTTCATATATAATGTTGAAACAGATAAGACCATCAAAACGAATTTATAAAGAACTAAAGGTAAATTGAAAATTAAAATAATTATGAATTATTCATGTAATATAATAATGTTGTTTATTTTTATACTGACACATTCAGAGTAGGTGTAAAATAGTAGTAGATCACTACTTTACATTCATTGGGAGATTTTTTTATAACTTCAAGTAGTATAGCCGCACAGATCAGGGTAGGAAGAGCGGACGTGGGAACCTAGTAATAAGATACTTTTCTAACATTAATACATTTGAAATACTGATAAAACATTCGTATGATTACTTTAGAAAAGAAAACTATACTATATAAAATGACACTACAAGTTTGGAGTATGAAGCAAAACTAATTTATTTTCTTAATACCCACAATATAATTATTAAACATCAATGTCAATTTAGGTACACAATTTTACTTACATAACTATTATATATATATATATATATATAACACTATACTTACTAAATTCTATATTATACCTATATTATTAATTCGAAAGTAACTCTGTCTGTCTATCTATGACGCAATACGGGCTATGCGGCTGATCCGATTATGATTAAATTTCATATAAAGATACTTGAGGGTCTTGGGATGGACAAAGTTTACTTTTTTTTCTGATATTTGTAATATTCTCGATATCTATACTTATAAAACAATCGTAACGGATCGGTGTCTGTACTTGAAAGACATTTAAGAAAAAATAATTCTGAGGACCTTTATTAATGTAGTAGAAAACAAAACAATGATTTTTATTTTTTTGTCTGTTTGTTTGTTTGTCTATGCGTTTGTTATCGCTAATCTCAGAATCGGCTTAACCGATTTATCCGAATGGGGTTTTCACTATTGGATTCTTGCATGCTTCCGTTGACATGTAGGGTATATTTTATTACAATCCAATCATAAATTTTAAAAAAAATCAATTTAAATACTTAGTTCGGCAAATTTCCTAATTGCTATAACAGTTATTTTATTTAACTTTTTTACTGAATTGGCTGAATCTGTCGCTTTCAATTTGTATGATAATTAAAAACCACCTTGGCTTAAATATTATATTCAAAAGGACCAATGCAATGATATTTTGCATTAATTGAAATATAAACATCTATTTTATGTTATATTAATTAACTATAACAATGATCGTGCCGGTCGTGGCGCAGTGGCACAGGGTGTGACTGTAAAATCGACTGGTTGTGGGTTCGATCCCACTCGAGGAGATGAAATATTTACTTAAATTTATATTTCCATTTCTTCGCTCTGGTGTCGAGGCAAAGCGCGGCGTTGAGTTCTGCCACTCAACACGCAATGCCTCCAAAATTCGGCAGAAAGTGGGGAACGGAGTGGCTTAACACTAGGTTCCCTCTGCCTACCCTGCTGTGTGCGGGATACAGCGTGAAGCTAATTTAATTTAATTTTTTTTTATAACAATGGTAAACGATGAATTATGCTGTGATGTATGTACAACCTATTATTTATAACCTCTCCTGGCTTCTTCGAATAATATTTTGGGATTTGCCGTAGTCGAGCAACTTTGTATCATCATTACATATTAGATCATAAGTAAACATTTTTAGCGACAGTACTTAATACTTTTTTATTAAAATGAATAGCAACTATTGTTGCAGATTAAGACAAGAATTGAGACATGACAGAGTAGCTGTTTGGGTACGTTTGGTGTCACTCTTTCGTTACGTAGAAAGCACATGGCCTAGAGTAACGTCGTTGTACTCATTATCTGATTCACCTTCGGCTAAATATAGGAATAAAAATGGTTCCATATTATACCAAAACTACATGAGCAATATCCAAGCTCATGTAAAGCTATAGGGCTTTCGGTAAAGGGTCACGGTAAAGGTGCTTAAACGCTTAAGAGGACTGCCGACAAAAAAGTGGCTCATGTACTGTATATCGGAAACTAAATCATTTATATCTCATGGTAAAATGTGTCAAGAATTATCCTGGAAGAAGTTGCATATTTGGTCATACTAGAAAAAGACATTTATTTATGCAGCCAGACTTAAAAGAATTTCGGGGTATTATGAAGGTATATAATCATCAAAACACCTTAAACATAAACATATCACATGTAACAAGAAAAGCTAATAATCCTATGCTGTTTAAGTTTTCTAAAAGATGAGAAGAAGCAAATTCATCCCCCATAAAATGGCAAATATAGGCAGACCTGCAGGTTTTGGGATGAAGTCCCATCTATTGACTATGATCATTTAATGATACTTAGTATTTCTAAGGTAATTTTATCTTCAAAATGTAGTTAACAAAAGTTACTAATGCAGAAGAATAATTCGACTCCAACTCTGATGATTATTCAATTTACCTTATTCCAATTAACCTTATTTCAAGAGAAGATAGAGGGAAACAAGTTCAAAAATCAAATCGTACAGATTTTTGTTTAAAGTCTTTTCTGCACTTATATTGAAACCTAGCGGCCTGCTCGCGGCTTTGCCCGCTTGAATTACATGATTATTCATTTAAGAAATTTAGATATTACAAACAGCCTTAATTATTAATTAATTCATTTGGATAAGTATTCACGATATTCTTTGTAAAATAACTTATATTAGCTCCTGTACAGTTTTTAAATTAGTAACATATATTATTAGTTAAATATATAATTGGTATACAGAATATACATAGAAAGCACGTTTTTAGGCATTTTTATATAATCTATAAAATAATCAACATTTTCGGTCAAGTTCAAGTCGTACTCATGACCCGAGAGTTTCGTACCAGTTTCATGAATGGAGATACACCAAAAGAATAACTAATTAAGTTGTCATTTTGTATCAAATTAAGTACAGATTAAAATTTGTACCTAACCGTTTTTTTCTGTGACAAATACAATTAGTATTCAATTTTTGAAAAATAATTTTGGAATTTTCCTTTATACGTGCTGTAAATTTTAACTTCTTAGCAAATTTCGTAATTGTATATCAACGGGAAGTACCCTATAGTTATTATAGAAAATGCGACAAAAAAAGAAGCATACACCCTCATATTTCATCGTCATTTGATTGCGATGATTTAGAAGATAGATTTTTTGTGCTCTAAGGGAATATAGACTTGAACATTGAGGTATCTAACCTTTAACCGATCTCGTACAAAATAGTCTTGACAGACGGACAAACAACAAAGTTATCTTATAAGGATTTTGAGGTATGTACCCTAAAATACCCTTGGCACATACATACATGCAACATACAGGTGCAATAGTGCAATGTCGGTACGTGTCGCTGCGGGATATTTTTATAAACAGTGTCAGAGCATGTTTTTCTTGAGACACAATTTTTTAGAGGTTGCTCCCAAAAGTTTTTTTTTATACGTTTCTTAAAAAAATATTAAAAACATAAACGAACGAACGGACTGAAGAACCTATTCAAAATATTTCTTTATAATTAAGCTAGACTGTTACGAAGGTAATCTTCACCAACAATTCAATTTAATTTACTTTGTAGTTAGTACTATGAACAATTGCACTTTAAAAACGTAACGTACGTAAATTTATCAAAAGTCAAGTAAATAAGACGTTTCTGAACTCATTCTTTTGCCCAGAATCTTGCCAGCGCGATTCAGAAAACGACGTTTTAGGCACAGCGCCATCTATTGAACTTACAATTGAACTGTAACCATTCGAACATTGTTAGAAAAATACTACTATGTTTATGTTAAATTTATTATAAGTATAGATTACACTTACATGACGTAATTAACGTTTAGCAAATAATAACTCAATAATATGTTTTATGCGTTATCATATGTAGTCAATAGATATCATTGCGTATGTTTCTTTTTTTTCAAATATAAATATCTTTAAAACTTAAAGTACATTATTTTTTGATAGAGTGTAGCGGTAACCTTTCCAAACTATAAAAACATTATTTTTTTATGCAGAGCGCCATCTATAAGGAGTTTAAATTGCTGTTTTTATGTTAAATTTCACCTAACATAAAATTATATTAACCGAAAACGATGTTGTGATAAAATATTAAAATGATTAATATTCCTCCCGTCGTAATTAGTGTTTAACTCTACAGAATGTTTTTTGCGTTATCAAGATTCGTTAGTACCTACTATTTGTTGTCAATAGATAGCGTTATGTGTATGATAGAGAGTATAAAGATTCGTTAGTAACTACTATTTGTTGTCAATAGATAGCGTTACTTGTATCGATTTTTTACTATCTCAAATATAAACTTCTTGAAAACTTAAATACTTATATTTTTTGATAAAGTGAAGCGATTACAATGAAATAAACACTAAAAGTTACTTTGATTTACTTGTAATTTTTATGTATAAAAGTTGCTTAAATTTATTGTGCTTTTTACGTGATACGTGTTGACATAAACAGACAAACAGACAAACAGACAAACAGACAAACAGACAAACAGACAAACAGACAAACAGACAAACAGACAAACAGACAAACAGACAAACAGACAAACAGACAAACAGACAAACAGACAAACA
>DWLH01001841.1:0-11868 GCA_018249795.1 Heliconius telesiphe telesiphe | reverse complement strand
CTCGACACCAGAGCGAAGAAATGGAAATATAAATTTAAGTAAATATTTCATCTCCTCGAGTGGGGATCGAACCCACAACCAGTCAGTTTTACAGTCACACTTCGTGCCACTGCGCCACGACTGGCCTGTAACAAATAGTTCAAGCAAAATTAACGTATAAATTATTCCTGCACATTAGAGGTTTTTAGCCTTTTGTTCCCTTAATTGTTGTACTGTAAGAGTAATTTACGTCATACCGACACGTCACTGTTTTAGTGCAGTTGCATAACATGTAATTTACATGCAATATATTAATAGTAGGTTTTGGCGATATGTTTTATAGTTTTATGCTTTATCCCGCATATAGTAGGGAAAGGGGGAAAAAAACGTGTCAAGTCACTTCGTTTTTTTTATTTTCCACGTGACTTCGAAACTTTTCAATACGTAAGTATTGAAAAGCAGAGCTAAACGCCGCGCTTTGGTTTGCTAGAGTGGATATTCTTTCAAGTGGAGGTCGAACTCACTACGGGCACTGCGCCACGACAGCCAAATATATATTGTATAAAGGTTTTTAAATATTTTTTTTGTTTTGTTTTTAGGTGTATCTCGTACATAGAAGAATAGGGAGAGTTTACCTGAGAACCTAGTATTAAGAGACTCCGAATTATCAGAGCGTTGCTTGATGAACGGCAGAGCTCAACTCCGCAGTCAATATACGACGA
Organism: Heliconius telesiphe telesiphe; assembly: GCA_018249795.1. NCBI lineage: Eukaryota > Metazoa > Arthropoda > Insecta > Lepidoptera > Nymphalidae > Heliconius > Heliconius telesiphe. The sequence continues at coordinate 11,167 of DWLH01001841.1, read as the reverse complement.
ATTTATATTCTTCTCAAAAATATTTCTCCAATTGGCAGTCAAAGTGACAACAGAGTAAACTTTTACTAACTTATCTGTCTCCGTAAACTACGCAAAATAAGTAAATTAAAAAAAAAACCTTATTTCATCATTCATTATTTTTAAGTGACCTGCTTCGGCTTCGGTTGGGTGCAAAAGCTGTTTTTAAATACTTTATTTGTTTTTTACTATTCCATACCTCTCTGGAGAGTTTTTCGATACATTTTAGAAAAATATTTTCTTTTTTAACACTTTAATCGTAACAGATTATCTAAGCGGTTTTGGGAAAGTAAATTTTTTGATGCGTATTGCACATAGCAGTGTAGGCAAAGAGAACTTGGAAACCTAGTATTAATACACTCTGTTTCCATTAAGATATTTTCGTTCTCCACTTTCCGTCGAATTATGAAGGGTTATCCTATAATATTATAGTAAAAATCATTTAACACTGCAATTTTCTTCAGATCAGTTAAATACATAAGTAAGACGCAGGCAAAGCCGCAAGCATAACACCTAGAGTAAAAAAAAGTCTCCATTTCGCTTATAAACACAAAAACTATATTTTGTGTTAATGTCGGTTGAACACCAGCAAATATTTTGTTTATATTACAGTATAAGTAATTCAATATTCCAGTTTTATAACGAACTTCCTCTGCAGTGTTTCGAAATGGATAAATTGGTTCGGATACAATAATAAATTATTACGATTCACGTGAATCTATCTATATTTCAAGTGTGAATTTTAACTGCTACTTTTGTGTTTAAAATTTAAACTGAAACTTAAAATTTAAACATAAAGGGTTTATTTTATTTTATAATATTCTTATTGAGGCCAGTCGTAGCGCAGGGGCACATAATGCGACTGAACGCGACAGGTTTTGAGTTCGATCCACTCGAGTTCTAATGTCGAGGCAAAGCACGGCGTTGAGTTGTGCCACTCAAAACGTAATGCCTTCAGAATTCAGCGGAAAATGGAAAACGGAGTGTTAGCTTAGGTTCTGTTTTTCGGTTTCCTTTGCCCAACTTGTGTCCATGGATGTGTGGATACAGGTGACGAAAAATATATGAAAATTATATATTTTAGCTGACGTAAAAAGTGAAACTTATAAATACATCAATACTAATTCGAAAAATAGGAGATTTTATATAGTTTAGTTAATAGCAGGCATGTGTAAATTTTGTTAATCATATAAATAATTATAGCGTAGAAAATAAAAAAAATATACATACAATAACCATACTTTTAGAAGAAACTTTAAAACTTTATACTCCAGCAACTATCAGCGAGTTAAATTTTATTTCCTTTTAATTTTCCAAAGTTTTGTTAATTTTGATATTTAAATATTTATTTTCTTTTATGGAAAAGGAAAAGGCAAACGAGCGTTCGGGACACCTTATGGTAAGTGATTACCGCCGCCCACGGCCCCGTGCAACACCAGAGGAGCTACAGGTGCGTTGCCGGCCTTTAAGATGGAGATAGACGCACTTTTTTGAGGTACCCATGTCACATCGATCTGGAAATACTGCCGCGGGTAGGCTATTTCACAGTTCCGTGGCGCGTGGAAGGAAGTTCCTACGAAACCGCACAGTAGTAGAATGCCACGTATCCAGGTGGTGTGGATGATATTGTAGCTTGTGACGTACTGTGCGGTTAGAGAATTCGCGATAACGCATAGCGAATAGACGTCTCTATGCAAAGTCAAAGCCTTTCACAGATCATTGGGTCCCCAATGATTCGAATGAATCTCCGTTGTATGCGATCAAATGGCATGCAAGCTGATACTGGGGTGCACCAGCCCAGAGATGAGAACAGTAGGCCATATGAGGCCGAACCTGGGCCGTATATAGGGCCAAACGGTGTTTTGGCGTGAAGTACCGTCTCGCTCTGTTGATGACCTCCAGTTTCTTCGAGGCCAACTTGGCCTTGCTTTCCAAATGATCACGATACTGGCAGTCACTCGAAACATTAAGGCCCAATATACTGATACTGGGCGCGACTGTAAGGGGAATGTTTTGAAAGACTGGAGATACGATAAATGGGATTTTTTTTAGTGGTTAACGCGAAAACTTGTGTCTTCTGTGGTTTTAATTGAACTAAGTTCCTTTCAACCCACGAGGAGGCATTCTCGAGGGGTGTCTCAACAGAAGACACAAGTTTATTTCGGCACTGTTCAGCGTTTTCTCGAGAAAGACTTGCGCAGCCGGAGTAAACAGCGTCCACTATGCTATCATCTGCATAGCAATGACTGCTAGAATCCTCCAACATGTCATTGATATGCAGAAGAAACAATTTTTAATTGACCTATAGTATAAGTGTACAATATATAAATGGCTTCTTATGCCGTCCATAGAGAGTTTATAAAAGTTTTAAAATATATTTATATCGCTTTCATATAGTGAGCAAGTTTAATTTGTACAAAAATCAAAAAGAGCATAGAAGTGTACGAAAATTAAAAAAAAAAAACTAAAATTAATGTACAAAGCAAACTATTTTAGATAACTTACCTAAAAACTTAAAAAAAGAAAATTAAAATGAACCCCTTACAACCGGTTTACAATAATCAAACAAACAAACCTACCACAGGAATCTTATACAACAAATATAATACCATTCTCAATCCAGCAAATTTCAATAAATTTTGTATCACTTTGTACTCAATTGACAATACTTCAGCAACTCTTTGAATGTATTCGACTAAAGCTTGCCATTCTACCGAATTTATAGCGTCCTTCCAAGAGTATATACGAAGTTCGCCAGTTCCTCGTACTTGTTTGTTAACACTTCTCTCCTGTCGATTTGTAATCTTCTATACATATAAGTAATACATTTGGTTTTGAGTATATATGGTCTATAGATTTTTCAATATTTTGTTGTTGTTTTCTATTAATATTTTTATGAGGTTTGGGTAATACTAATACTAGCATAAAATTTACATAAGGAAATACATTTAATTTTATTATCTGATTTATCTATTTAATATATTTCGTTTTTTTTTTGCCAAATTTTTGAGACTAAAAGTCTGTTGTGAGTGTCAAGCGGCTGTTGTTGGTTATTACGCACCATGCTTTTTTTCAGAGCGAGAAAGTAAATATAATCAATAGTGATAAAATATAATCAATAAACAAAATATAAATATAATCACCCTTAGTGGAAATCAAATCTGTAACCATCGCGTTGACAGGCGCTGTCCCATTGTGCCATGACGGCCTAACTTTTTTGTTTTTGTCATAAATATTAAAATTATCTAGAAAAATTATTATTTTATTATTATCTTCATCCATATAAAAAAATCTGGCGTACTGTATTTAAATAAATCATTTAAAATTGAAAGAATCCTTTTGATAAACTAAAAATAAACAATTACTTAAGAATATTTTTTACAATTATATCGCAAATACTATCTAATATTAAGTTTGTCAAGTTATTTGCCAAAAAACGATGTATACCAGTCGAATATAAGTTATCTAAGATCCCAAATCATATTGTCATCATTATGAATAAGTAAGCATATTGTACTTCAAGACTCACTTCTAAGGAGCGAAGACGGCTTTGAATTGATTCTGAGACTACTTGAGCAGATCTTTGATAGTATTAAAATATTAGTAATATAATGTATATGTTTTATTTCAGCTTTATGATATAGCACGACAAAGAAAACCTAGTGTCAGAACACTATATAAAAGTGTATCACAATGATATATTATATTTATTATATCTGTCTGATATATCTGTCTGATAACATTATGAATTTTATTAGTTCAAGTTTCATTCGAAGGAATGTTTACATATCTAAAAGTATTGCAATTTAACTGATGTTGTTAGATGAAGTGCAGCAGTAGAAATAACGCTTCGCTCTACCCTAAAAAAAATTGTTTATAAACAATTTTTTTTTCGAGATATGAACCAACTCTCTTTTAAATGATATAGCTTAATACCTTATATAACTAAGCTACAAGAAAAGTATATACGATATAAAAAAAATAAGTTTCAGATAAAATAAAAACTTTAGATAAAGTCAAAGCTTTAAAAAATACTTAAAAACTTTATGATATGTGTAAGTGATGTAACCAAAAACATTCAAATTTATCATCTCTTGTTCATATATTATATATATATACATAATAAAAAGATGTGTATATTTGAAATAATAATAATCTATATATATGATTTAATTTAATTTATTTATATATGTATAGATAGATAATATATAGAATAAGAATAGTATTCAGCCAGTTCAATAATACCAACGCGCCAGTTACAGACAAAACGCAGCAACCCCAATTTTATCATTTCATAAAATGAAATAATCTAAACCTTTTTAAGCTAATGAGACGTTAATAGGCCCATAATTTAGTTAAATATATCTCAAGAATAATTTGTTTCATCTGAGGGTTGGAGGAAAAGTCAAGAGCCAAAAGTGTCACATAAATTTAGTACGAGAGCAATTTGAAATCAAGATAAGAGCTATGAGTTTGTGTATAACAGTTAATCCTTTCTTTTTGACAGTTATTTGCATAATATTCTTCGTTATCGGATTTTGGGGTTGTGGTCGTTGTTTCGGTGATATTTGGTTTGATTCTCGCTTAAAGTAAATGTTTTCGAAGCCAGTCGTGGCGCGGGGGCGCAAGCGTGCTAGTGTAAATGCGATAGGTTGTGGGTTCAATTCCCAATCGACGAAATAAAATATGTGCCGTTGAGTTCCACTATTCAACACGCAGTGCCTCCAGAATTCGGCGGAAAGTAGGGGACGGATGTTTCTTAGAATAAAGTAATAGCTTTCTGTCTTCTTATTTCGTCATATTTTAAAAGACATTACACAAAATATAGGGAAAACTTGTGCTGTGCAGTTTTTAATAACTTTCAATTCGGAAAAAAGAAGTATTTATTATAAAAAATAATACTCTAAAAGGAAAGCAAACCCACAACCTTCGCTTGCTATTAAATATAAAGTATTAAAAAATACACTCTTTTACACCAAGTGAGACAAATGCTATAAATAGTATGAGCCTTAATTTGAATGGTAACCTGTAAAGAGTTCTAATATTCAGGTTCTGGCTTCATCATCACATCGGCTCATTGACAGTATAATATTGTGTTGTCACCTAAGATACGTATAACGCCAAGTTTCATGAGCATTCAGATTCATAGATTCTATTACATAGTTGGTCTCGGTTACAGCTCAACGTATTAAAAATGTGATAAAAACAAGCTTCATGCTTTTTCCCGAATCGGAATCTGATTACGTCTATCAAAGCGGGGAGACATGAAAATATTTTAAAAACTATAATGCCGTGTGGGAATCGAACTCATAACTCATAACTTTTTACATTTCTAAACTTCATTAGACGGCCGTAAAGGGGCCATATATATATATATATATATATATATATATATATATATATATATATATATATATATACACAAGTTCTGGAGGCATTTTGTTTTGTGTGTTCGCCTTGACACCAGAACGCAGAAATGAAAATATAAATTGTAAAAAAATATGTCAGTTCCTCGAGTAGGGATCGAACCCACAACGAATCGAATTTACAGTCACACTTTGTGCCCCTGCGCCACGTCTGGCCTTTTTTATATTTCCATTTCTTCGCTCTGGTGTCGAGGCAAAGAGCGGCGTTGAGTTCCGCCACTAAACACGCAATGCCTCCAAAAATCAGAGGAAATTGGGGAACGTGTCTTAACACTAGGTAGGCTCTGCCTACCCTGCTGTGTGCGGGTTACAGCGTGAAGCTGATTTTAATTTGATTTATATATAAATATTATACGTAGGTGTTTTATATTATTCATATGTTTAAATATTAACGCTTTCATTAAGCAGAATGCAAATAAATGGAGCGTGAGAGGCGACCCGGTTAGCGTATAGACACTGACACCATACAAGTATTATAGAAGTCACTCCTATGTTACTTTCAAAGCTATTTTTAATTTTAATTACTTTACAGTTTTTTTTTATATTATGTGGGTTAGTTAAGTTTGAAATATAATTAAGATTTTGTTCGTATATTTTGTATTTATAATGTGGAATCGTTTCTTTCTATTGTATAGAAAACCGGCTAGGAGCGAGTCGGATTCGCATATAAATGTAGCAGAAAACAAAAAACATATTAACACCATTACCACCAATATGTTATTCTTGATATGCTCCTTTTAACGGCCTTCAAAAAGGATAAGGTTCTTAATTCGCCCGAAAGATATTTTCATCGAAATGGTAAGGGATCGGATCGTCTCGAGTGAAATGGCTGTGACATACAGACGGACGTACATGACGATAAAGCCCTTTGGCTCTTCAAAAAATCGTGTATTTTATTTATTTTTATGATGTACTGTTACTACAATAGTCTAATTATTAACATAATTTATATACTTTTCCTAATAATTTAAGTTTTTTAAAATTTCATACAAAATTATCATATAAAATTTTTACTTCGAAAATTTTTCTCAATAGATTTTGTTTATTTTAGTTTTGTTTTATAGGTTCGAGTTGGCTCTGTATCTGTTTATAATTATTTTTAAGATATTTATAAGTTTCGTCCTATTTTAGCGCGAATAACTCAGATTTTTGACGGTTTTTGGGGATTTTCGGTGATTAAACGCGAAATCCCCCTCCCCCCGGACTTGACCTATATCAAATCGTAGGCCTTCACGAACCCGATCTATTGACACCAAAATTTATTTATAGTAAAATGGAAATACTGTCATAGAGAGTCATACTGTGTCTAGAAGAGATGACAAATTAATTAATAAATAGGAAAACTTATATTCTTTTAGATCGTTTTAATATATATGTATAAGGTACAGAAAAATAAATTTTATCAAGAATTTCACTTAACTAACTTCATTTTATTTATTTAAAAAAGGATACCTATAAATAGATCCGAGCTGTACCGGAATCTATCGCGTGGAGTTCCTTGGGAGAACCTACGTCCAGCAATGACTACCATTGAGACGAAAAAATAAATTGAACATAATAAAATGGAAACACCCACGACAGTAATAGTTTTATTAATATTATATATACGTTAAGTTTTTACCACTGAGTAGATAAAAAGGAGAAAATGTGGAGAAAATATATTGTACGGAGATGAAAATAAATAATAAATACCTAACTGTATATACCTACCTGTTAAAAAAACAATAAAAAACAATTAAACAGAACGACATAATCAATTCAAATCAACCAACCAATGAGAGCCAGGGTACAGTCGTCCACAAAAGTGAATTTAGCCTTCAGGCTACGTTTAAGCGGTGATGAATATGCAAAGTGACATACGAACGTGCGACGCTTAATTTACATGGCACAAACGGTAATATTGGATGGGTGGGTATTTTGATAGCATTTTCTGACAATGTTATATATTACTGACCCGTTCTGTAACCTAATAGGAGTAAGACACGTCACGCTGCCACGGTTTACTCTCTACTACTTCTACTATGCGTAACGCTTTTTCCCGCATAGCAGTGTAGGCAGTAACCTAGTGTTAGGACACTCCATTCCCCACCTTCTGTCTAACTATGAAGACATTAGCGTTGCGTGGTGGAAAGGAACTCCGCGGTAAATGCAATTTTCTAATAAGACACATATGATTAGGTTGAAACGCTTGAAGTAATATTTTTACTAAGTCGCGAGATTACTTAAAAACTGCTGTTTTTTTATTTACAAAACTTTTTTTATTCTGTATGTCTATCCGGTCTAAAAATATTTTAGCGTTAAACTGATAATGGCTGTGTCGACATTCATTTACGGTATAATGTATGATTTTCTAATTTTTTTTTGTTATATGTCTATATTATATTTCTATAAATTTGTACAAATTAATGTTTGCTTTAGTGGTACCGCCAATTCACTTTTTCAGTCTTTCATATTTCGTAAGCCTAACGTTGTTTGTAAGATATTGAAAAATGTGAATGTTTTTTCTTAACTCTTATCATTTGTTTCATTACGAGTACATTAATGTTTAATTTAGTTGAATAACAGCTAATCAGTCGGTTAATAGTAATGAACAGGAAATAAAAAAAAATGGACATCATAATATATAATAATAGTAATAAATTGATAATAGAATATCATTATATATATTATTATATTATTATTATAATTTAATATATAAATTCAAATTTTCCTTGGCAGAATTTAAAATAAGTTTGCGGCATTAGGCTTTGTCTGCCTCGCTGTACACAATCGACGAGTGAAACTAAAAAAGAAAAACATATTATATTATATATTGAATTGAAACGCAGCCCTTTACTCTTAGCCTTAAATATTACCTTATCTGAAATATTCGATTAGGTAAAATAAACTTACATGAAAATTCCCCGAAATAAATTTTTCATTTCATATGTACCTACGTCATAACGAAGTACGTTAAAGCTAATTGATTCGTAATATTCCGAGACCGTATTGGCTGACCTAGTTTTCATGAAAAATATAACCTAGTGATTTTTTTTTTCATGTTTTCTTATTACAAATAGTAACATTTCGAATGTATGTATCTATACTTCAGGTAGTTTTATTGTGCAAATGTTTATTGTTTCTTTATAGATATCAAATAATGAAGACTTGAAATTTTATTTAAGTGTATGAAATGTATTATCTTTTGTTACTGAGTGACTAATGGACAACGAAATTGCTGGATTTGGAAAATTGAAACTGCATTAATTTAACAAAGTCCACAAAAAAAAATAGAAAGAGATAAATCTGTACCTTACCAGTTGTCTTCCGCAAAATTAAATCAGCTTCACGCTGTATCCCGCACACAGCAGGGTAGGCAGGCAACCTAGTGTTAAGACACTCCGTTCCCCACTTACCGCCGATTTCGAGGCAGTTTAGTGGCGGACACCAGAGCGAAGAAACGGTAATATCAAAAATCATATTCAAGATTAGTTATATTTATATTATTATATTTCTCAACAAAACTTTTCACCTTTCCATAAACACGAGTCAAACCAATATGGATGCTACAAACGGAAATGACACACATTTTTATATCACATCTGCTTAAGCTTTTGTAAGAGCTATCCCAGCTCGTAAATAATACACAGAGTTAACGTATGCGCTTTCATCGAAGTAGGTTAAAAGCTGGGGCATAAAAGTGACTTGATACGATACATAATACTCTCAAATCCCACCTTATTATATACTCTGTTATGTGTAAGGTAAGTCTTGCTGAATATAATTTTTATATTATGTTATGGATAGTAATGGTGGTTTTAATAAAGTTCTTTTTTACTAAAAGGAGGTGGTTCTATATTCGACATCTGTATGTTTTTTTATAGTGTCCGATATCTCTGTCATTTGTGGACCGATTTTAAAAAAATCTTTTTTTATTTGAAATCGTGTACTTTGGTGCCGCTGCCACCAAGTTAGGATCTGAAAATGCTATTAATTGGTAAAAAGATGCTGAAACTAATGTCCAACAAAATTAAAATACACTTATTTACACCAAGATCCCAACCACTCAACACGCAATGTGTTAAGTGATGGTGGTGGAAGCTCAAAACCGCAAAAGGAAATTAAAATGTTAAATATTTCATTTCCACGAGTGGGAATCGAACGTTTGTACCCCTGCGCCACTACTGGCCTCATTTAGTATAACTCGATATAATTTCTATTTAGAATTTTTTCCTTGGTTTCTGAATTTTTTTGCTTCTATAATTAAGAGATGCAACAAATTTTATATAATTCTAAATTTTCTCTCATAACGAGAGTGGCAGTGTGTGGGCGTGAGGTTACCTTCAATGAGGTATATTAGTAGTGAAGATTCGACCCCATCTCATGAAAATTATTATAATTCATTATTTAATACACTTTAAAAAAACATAATTTCCTCATCTATAAATCAGCTTCACGCTGTGTCCCGCACACAGCAGGGTAGGCAGAGGGAACCTAGTGTTAAGACACTCCGTTCCCCACTTTCCGCCGAGTTCTGGAGGCATTGTGTGTTGAGGCGGAACTCAACGCCGCGCTTTGCCTCGACACCAGAGCGAAGAAATGAAATTATAAATGTAAATAAATATTTCGCTTCCTCGAGTGGGGATCGAACCCACAACCAGTCGGTTTTACAGTCACACTTTGTGCACCTGCGCCACGACTGGCCTCAAATATAAATTTAAATAGATATTTCATTTCCTCGAGTGGGGATTGAGCCCACAACCAGTCGCTTTTACAGACACACTTTGTGCCCCTGCACCACGACTGGCTTCAAATCAAATCTACTGTATTCTAAATGGAATTCAAACAAAACCGTTTTTTTCATCAAATCGATTATTTTAAAATTATGGACATTATTCGATAATTAATTTATTAACACGCAATTACGCGAGTTTCGTGATATTGCGGTCATTTTTTATCATTAATCGAACGTTCCAAAAGGTACCGTTGGCAGCGTGGAAAATTATTCGTAATTTAAAGATTACGCTGTGTTTTTTTGTATCCAATTGAATTATGCATGTTCACTTATGTTTTTTTATGTATATTGTTTATTTTTCTCGTAACACTGTATCCCGTCTGTAGCAGGGTAAGTTAGGAAAACTTAAGGAACCTACACTTTGCTTTTCTCTTCTAGATAATACGTATTAAGCGGCGAAATTGGATGGCAGGCTTTGTCTTATAACTAAAAAAAACGAAATATAAATAATTCATTTCCCCGAATGGGATCGAACCCGCAACCCTTACCGTCAGACGCTGTGACCTAACGGATTGTATATTGTAGGAATGTAATTAACATATGTATTTCTCTTCTGCTTCTTTCAGTCAGTTGCAGTTCTAATACGTCAAGATAAAAATAAGATCGCAATAAATTTGAAAGCGTGACGTGTCCTTAGTTTTAATAATGTATGGTTTTTTTTTATCTTTAGTCTTTTAGATAAATTTTATCTATTATTTTGTTCAGCCTTTACACCTAATTTATCAAGTAACATTTTTTTTCCAGCCTCACGCTGTGTGCCGTATACAGCTGGGTAGGCAGAGGGAACCTAGTGTTACGACACTCCGTTCCTCATTTTACGCTGAATATTGGAGGCATTACGTGTTGCGTGCGGAACTCAACGCTGCGCTTTTGCACCAAGTAACATATATTAAGATATTCCCATATTAATATTTATAATATTTGTAGAATAAATCATAAATACCTTTCA
>DWLH01001840.1:0-11870 GCA_018249795.1 Heliconius telesiphe telesiphe | reverse complement strand
CCAACCGTGACAAGAAAAAATTTACACTCATACGCTAAAAATGTTAAATTAGACCAAGAATGTCAAATTGGAAAGTGGAATATTTTGGATTTATTATAATTAATAAGTTAAATACAGTTGAAAAAGTTAACATTGTTAAAGTCGAATCAGAAAAGGAATATTTCTATTACTTTTAGTAAAATTATTTAAAGTTTTAGAAACGGAAGTTCGGTTTTAAGAATCGACACAATTTTTTCACATTTCGCTTCGCCCCCGTCAAATTCCGAGAGCTTCACTCGCTGTTATTATATAAAAACTATTTGAAGGATATATAACTGTTTTTAATTACACTTAAGACACTATTTTCTCACAGATATCTAATATTTTCAATTTTACACAGTTTTATAATAAAATTACTTACAGATGGTTATTTACATATATCCTATAAATTATATTTCTCAAAATTTACTACTATTATATATTATTGAATTATAAAATGATATTGAACTGTATTTCTTTAATGAATTATATTTAAAATATTAAAAAAATTCATATAGTTTTAATTTAATCACAGCAGCGGACCAAAGTGTCTGTACTACACCGCTTTGGATGGCGAAATTGTTTGCTAATTGTTTTAAAACGGTACTTTGTATGTGTATCACGAAAGGGGAGCATGGTATAGAATTCTATATTGAAAATTGGAAATATGTCGTTAATTTCACATATTTTGAATATTTTAAGAAAAAAAGATAATATAACTAGTCTATTATATAGAAGAATATATAACTAGTCGTCGTCCACAACTTAATTTTCGTGGCAATACCCGTATTCGGTTATATCTTGTTAGGTCTTGTTTATCCTCGAAGGGAAAAAATGAAACGAATATAGAATCATTTTGTTGTCCGCCCGTCCATCCGTCTGTCAAGACTATTTATCTCGAGATCGCGTGGTGGTTTCAAGCTGATATTTAGGTCTATGGTCCCTTGAAGCAAAGAAAAAAATCAAGCTTCTAAGTCAACTCTACAGTTTTAGATTACTTTTACCTACCAATGTTGGTACTGAGTAACGAAACTAAACACCGCACAGAGTTGATCCAGCATAATTAATAAAGATTTTTTAATTTTTGTTATTTTAACATTCTAATCCTTATATGGTCAAATAGAATAAACGGACATTTGGGGCATTTTTTTTTTGAGTGTGCTATAGTTTGTGGGTTGGTGGTACAGTCGCAGACCCTTCAGATTGACCCTTCAGAGCGTATCCTCATTTTACCAGGTGTGCTTTGCATCGGCCAACCTGGCTCCGTAATCGATTAAGCGACTTTCAGGTTGTCCACCGCAAGTTGTGACCAGCAGGTAAGTCTCTTTGGGGGATAACAAATCGAAAGGTGGTGGGTGGTTTGTCTGCCATAGCCGTTCCCTAGGACGACTTGGATCTCAATCTAAAGTTGGGGTAAAATTTATAAAACTGTAGTGACTTTTCTTTTTCGGGAACGTGAAGCGGTGTAGCCATAAGTGGGTGCCGAAGATCTTTTTCCTGATGCAATTTTTCCACAGAACACGTCGAACCTTAGAAGAGGCTATGCCAGCCAGGAGTCTCATTTAATGTTATACCCATTTCCTTCGCATGAGCGGAGCGGTGCCAAGCCTTGGTTGTCAGTTATACTGTGAACCTTGGCTAGAAATCTACGGCATCTTAGGCAGCTGCAAAATCAAGAAAGATAACGCCAGTTATTCTCCTGCTTTCAAACTCATCCTCAATAGCCTGTACAAGATTCAAAATTAAGCTAGTAAAAGATTTGCAAGGACGAGATGCTTTTCAAGTATAGATGTGAGGCGGTTTAAAAGCGTCCTCTCAAAAATATTAAATGTGTGATTCATCAACGATATGGAGCGGCAATTTTTCGGATCGTCTGGACTTTAAATGCTATTAAAACATATATATATTGTTTTAGCTTTATATATCTTCTATACACTACATATATTAGAATGGTAGTTAAAAACCGGCCTAGTATTAAGACAATCCGTTTTTCATTCTCTGTCGAATTTCTTTACATTGCGAAACCTTTCCCAGAAACCAGCTTTCGTTCACCAGAGCAGGAAGAAGACACATTCCAAGGTTAGCGCTGTATTCCCCATAGCGGGGTAGAGATAGAAAATCTAGTGTTAAGACACTCCGTTATACACGTTCCGCCTAATTTTCATAATAGTTAATGTTGAATGACGAAATTTAGTTCCGTTCTTTATGTTGCAATCAAAGCGAAAAACTAAAAATAGCTTATCTCACGAGTGGAAATGGAACCCCCAACCGTCATGCTTACAGCCAAACACCGTTCCACTGCACCAATAAAAGATAGGCAATAAAATCCAGATTTTAAAGCACAATTTCCAGCTTGATTCAGCTTTTTGCAAGTATTTACAAGTGCAAGAGTAAAGTGTATGTCAACAATAATTTGGAACGTTCGACGTTGCAATAAAATCGCTTCCCAAACACCAAGAACTGCAAACAGTTTAATTGGCGCCGTTCAATAACGATGCACTTTCTGTGCAGATGCATTTTGTGTTAGTATTCTATATTAGATGCATCGTGTGTTTTATGCTTGGAGTATACTGTATATGAAATAAGATGGAGAATTGATTGAGGATTGTAAATTAATTTAAAATAACATATATTATTTCGTAAATTCTACGGATAGTATGTAATGGAGTGGCCTAACATTACTCTACTCAGCTACGTAAAAAAAGCGTGATTTTTTTTTATTTTCTTTTTTTGTAAGATATTTTTTATTTTTTTTATATATTGTATCGATGTAAGGAAAATATATATTTTTTCTATGTAAGTAGCGCCTCTCTCGATTTGAACCAAAGGCAAATAAATTTATATAAAGTTTTCATTTTTCATTCGAGAAAATAAATTATTTTCATTTCTCCGTTTTGGTAGGCAAAGTACGGCGTTAAATAGCACCATACAATACATTTCAGCAGGCAGGTTCAGTCTTTGGGAAAACGAAGGCTCCGTCTCTGATATAGTGGTACACAACGTAAAAATGGTATTTCTTTTAGAGATGGTGAGGCAATAATGGTACTGGGATATCAAACTGTACGATAATCAACGTCGACGACCACCATCTCTGACAGCAACCCTAACATTGACACGGAAGGGAGCAGTAAACACAGAAAATTACCTTACCTTAGGAAGGGCTCTTCTAGTTCTTCTAATACTGTTATATCCATTTAACAATGATAAGGATACTCGTAGTTCTTCTGTAGTCAATTTTACTAAGGGACCGAATATTCTGCATTTCATACTAATACTAATAATACAGGCCAGGTCATTGAGTTGAAGCCAGTTGTGGCCCACGGGCACAAGCTTGTGACTGTAAACGCGACAGGTTGTCGGTTCTATTCCCATTAGAGGAAATTAAGTATTTAATATTTCCATTTCTTCGCTTTAGTGTCGAGGCAAAGCGCGATTTTGAGTTTCGCCCGTCAACACGCTTCCAGAATTCAGCGGAAAGTGAAGTAAGTATCTTAACAATAAACTCCCCCTGTACGATCTCATACGGGATACAACGTGGAGCTCAAAAAAAAGGAGAAAGCCACAGCTACAAAAAAGGTCGTCTATACCCTTTTCGTAGTTCTGATTTTCTCCTTTTTTTCTGCTTCATTTTATCCTACAGAGATGAGACCTAGCATCAAAAATAAGTTGTAACAAGCATATAAGAATTTCGACGTAGTAAGATGAAAACGTATGGCTTAGTTGGTCAGAGCGCTTGGACAGTTTTCGAGAGAACTGAAGAAGAAGAGAACTTTTATATATTATGTTTCCTAAAAAGTAAGGTATAGACGATCAAAATTTTCAGCGTAAAGTAAATCACAAAGAAATAAAAATCAAAATCTCCAATACTAACAATATAATAACACATTCAGACACAAACAATAGCACAAAGTGTAACCATCATCAAAAGTAAAAAAGATAAAAGGGAAAACCAAAAAGTTAAATATTATATTTCCTTCAAAGCTCCCACGCGTTATAAAGAAACCCTTTAATATACTGTCGTTGAGCGATAGTGCATGCAATTTTCCTATAGGCAAACATTTACCACGTCAGCTATACCTTTGACACTGTTGCTTATACGAATTTGACCCTTATTCCATTGTGATAGAGGCGTTAGAAACCGATTGACGATGGAAGCTCGATAACGATGTTTTGATTGAGCAGCAGATTGTTCAATTTTTTTCTTCACCCAATAGTTTTAACATGGATTGGAGTGGTTGCCTTTTATTTCGTGTAAAGTTTGGGCTTTCTGGTGATTTCTATCAATAAATATTGTTGGGATGAATGCTAGTAGTGTGTACTGTAACTTTTGAAGGTGTTACAAGTGTGTTTTTTTTTGTTAAGCATTCCATTCTCAACTTTCCACCTCATTTTCGAGACTTTGCTTGTTGAACAGCAGAACCCAATGTTTCGGTTTGTCTTGTTGCCAAAAGAATATGAAAATAATGAATTTCTCTGTAGGGGAATCGTATCCACAGCCGTCATGTTTATAGTCAGATGCGGTAGGGGTAAGTCAGAAGTCACATGAATTTAGTAATTTATGAATTTAATCTAACACGAAATAATATTATGATAAATATATTAAAAATAAAAAAAATCAGACTTATCATAAATAAAAACACTTTTTCATTCAACATGAACTGATATATTGTCTACAGGATTTTCAGGACATGTGTCTATGTAATAATCACAATTGCTCTCAAGGCCCCAGTATTCTGCTTCGTAGTAACAATCTTCTATATCTTCCTCTTGAGACGACGATGGGCTGTAATATAATAATAATATTATTTTGGTCTTATATTTAAAACATTTTTTTTACTTCACATATTGTCGTACTTAAAATTTTGCAAAAATGAAAAGCCGGGAAATTAAAATAATTAACTCCAATCATTGCGTGTACAGTCAGACACTACGCTACGGTAGCCTAGTAAGATTTTTTTTAGCATCACGCTGTATCCCGCATATAGCAATATAGATATAGAGGACCTGGGAATCTAGTTTTAAGACACTCCGTTCCAATTAAGAAATTTCCATTTCCTACTTTTCGCAGAATTTTGGAGGAATTGCGTTATAAAAGCAAATAAATGAAAATATTGGGCATTTCAATACCTTGAGTGGATATCGAACACATAACCTGCATTTATAGTTATGCCGCTGCGCCACGACTGGCCTAGGAACATTTAAATTCGTTAAATTCGAATTATGTACTTTTAGTTTTTTAAACATCATCCTAAGAGATGGTAACAGCAAAAGTTGTGACGATCATATTAAATAAGTTTCGTGGCGAAACATAAACGTATAGCCTAATTGGCTGAAGAGCTTAGACGGTATCTGAAAGACATCGATTTTAAAATCTCTTGAAGTTTTTATACTTTGCTGAAAACCTTTAAAAATAATATACGGGATAAAAATATATATATTTTTAAAATTATATATTTTTGATTAAATTAGCTTCACGCTGTATCCCGCACACAGCAGGGTAGGGTAAGACACTCCGTTCCCCACTTTCTGCCGAATTTTGGAGGCATTGCGTGTTGAGTGGCAGAACTCAACGCCGCGCTTCGCCTCGACACCAGAGCGAAGAAATGGCTATTTTAATTTTTAATTTTTTTATTTTTTATTTTTGACATTAAAAGTGTGATCCCAAATATAAAATGATTAAAGAGACCTCACTGTAGATGTTAAAGCTAAACTCCTAAAGAAAATATATTTATTTAAATATTTTAAAATTACTTATTTTAAATATAATGAATATTACTATGACCATCGTGGTGTAGATCATCGTGTTGTATCTTACTATCAAAGTGCCGGTTGTGGGTTTGGTTCCCAATGAGAAATGTGCGGTACAGAATGTTTTAACACGAAGTTCCCTTGTGTGAAAAAGTCATAAGGTTCAATCTTTTACGTAAAATACCAAAAAAAAAAGGCCAGCTAGGCCACTTTTGGCGCCAGAGCAGACAGCAGCTGTACACGTAGTTCGATTCCCACTAGAGAAACTGAAATATTTAATATTTTCATTTCTTCACTCTGGTAAAAAGGCAAAGCGCGACGTTGAGTTCTGCCGCTCAACACATAAAACCAGAATTCAGTTAAGTAAATACTAAGTTATACAGTAAGAAGCTAAATGACAAAAATATTAATAACAATAAAAAGAAAGTAATAACCATTTAAAAATCTATATCTGGACTTAAACATACGAAACGTGTAAAACGTGGTGAAATATGACGAATCATTTAGATCTGGGAATCTGGACTCGGCAAATAGCGGCTACATTTGTTTGATTTCATCTGCGCTACAATGTTTCATAGTCACCACATGCTCTGACATAACTTAGAAATATTAGGTTTTCTATTTCGCTCGGCCCATTCAATTTAATGGTCCATTAACTCAATTAGAGCTATAAATTTTTATATCTTAAAGTATTTCGCTTGTTTGATTTTGAAACGCAACGGTTGCGAGTTTGATTTTCATTTCCGAATATTGGACGAAAAGAGACGCACATCCCGATATATAAAAATTATTAATATTTTAAGCCAGGCGTGGCTCAGGGGCACAAGTGTGTGACCGTAAACGCGACTGGTTGTGGGTTCGATTCCCACTTGAGGAAATTATATATTTGTTTTTATATTTTAATTTTTTCGCTCTATTGTCAAGGCAAAACGCGGCAATTTTTTTTGGCAGAAAATGGGGAACTGAGTGTCGTAACACTAGGTTCCCCTTACCTACCTTGCTATGTGCGTGATACTGCGTGAAGCTGAATAAAATTTTCTATCTTCAGTGTGAAATAACAATTCCAATAGTCCAGTCGTTATTTTGCATCATTTTTACATAAGCCGTTGTGTGATCTAAAGAATAATGTAGGCTAAATTTGTATTCAAAATCAACTCACGTCAGAATAAAGTGAAGTAAATCACCTAGGAGACCGTTGTGTAGAAACTGCGACGCGTTCTCACAAATTGCCCTGAGTAAGCAAGGCCGACTTGGGTAACCATGCCTAAAAATAAAAAAACAGTACTTACATAAGTTCTACATAACTAAGTTTTTTTTAAATTGAAGTTTCTTTGAAGAATACAATTATTTTTCCACGCTTAACATCTCTCCTGTCGTCACTGAATAGTTTCTTTTCGAATGGGAGCTTTGCTTTTACTGGGCTGATTTGATAACTGGTGTACCTCAATGCGGCGTTCTCTCTCCTTTGCTCTTTACCATTTTTATAAATGAAATTACCAAAATTCTTGAAGACTTAAATACTGCCATTCCAATCTCGCACATATAATGACTGCGTGACTTTATTTGGTATTCTTATTAACTCCTCTATAGCTCAAGTTCTAATAATTGAAAGTAGACGTGCCAGAGTAGATTTTAATACCTTGAATTGCATAAAACTAAACTTAATAATACCGTTGTATGATTCAGCAAGAAATTTGGGTCTTGTAATTGATAGGAATTATCGTGGTCTGCAAACATTAACGTAATCAGTAAACGTGTACTCTTAAACGCCTTCAAAATGTTTTACTAAAACCACTCTTGCTCAATCTCTACTTCTGCCACTATTAAATTCTCGACAAACTTGACTGACTTCAGAATATGTGTATTCGTTTTACCTTCAGCTTACACAAATTCGACCTAGTGTCTGATTTCAGGCGGCAATTGAATTGGCTTTTGGGCTCCCTGTGCGTTCACGCCGTAACCTATATGAGAACGCCCTCATTATGTTTTTTAACATTTTAAAGATTTCCTTTTTTTCCTTACAAGAGTTTCTGATAGAGATCTCTATTAGAGATAAGTTATCTGTTATTCATATTCTTTCTGTTATTATATATTTTCTGTGGTACATACATAAATAAATAAAATAAAAACAACACTTAGTAAATTCTATTTGACCACAAGATCAAAGCCACAGGTAACATCTAGTAAATAATATAAAGATTTCCTTGTAATATATATACATATAATATATATATACATATAAATTATATATAGGTTAAAGCTAAATCATTACGTATGTACTACGTGGCGGTGGTGAGTAATTTATTTGAGTTGCTCGCCGAGTCGTGTTCGGCAGAGGAATTACTGGATTAGAGATCTGGCATGCACTGACGCTTTATTAGTATACTACTGACACATATATTAGTTAAGTTGGTAGTAAAAAAAAATATTCGTTTTTTTTGTTATTAGTTGGTGAAAATTGTGGGATGTAGTGTTAGAACACTCAAACACCATTCGAATGGATTTTTTTGTTAATATTTTGTGAAGTGGAACCTAACTATTTGTAAAAATAAAGAGATTCCCTTGTGATATTTAATATATATAACAACCCCATTAGTATACTATAGATATTTCTGTCAATTCATAGAAAAGTATGTGTAGGTGATGTAATTATATTTAGTTAGTATTTATTATATACAACATACTAGGAAGCCTTCGAGGCGCAGGGGGACAAGAGGGCGACTGTAAATACGACGGTTGTGTGTTCGCTTCCAATTCGAGGCACGAAACGAGAATGTCTTAATGAGAAAGGAGTGTTTTAACACTAGATTCGCATTCTACCTACCGTGCTATGCACAACATAGTGTGAAACAATGATGATAATGATTTTTAACTTACTTTGCAAGCATCGTCTCTATAAAGAAGTAGACACCACGTCGAGTTAAAATATGATTGGCATCTGTAACGCTTCGTTGACGTCGAATACTTCCTATCTGAGAAGTGAAGTTGAGAAATTAAAGTCGTTTTAAATGAAAAGTAAACATAAAAGTACAAAAAAAATATGAAGTATTAAAAAAATGATTTACTGATTCACCTTAAAATGTCTACGATAGTCTTTCTCTTTCAAGTTAATTACATAATATTATTGTATTTTTTAAGCTCACGCCGATTCCCATACATATCAGTATAGGGAGAGGAATCCAGTGTTAAAACAGTCAGTTTCATGACACTCCTGTTCTTCACTTCCCTCTGAAATCTCAAGGCATTACGTGTTGACTGGCGAAACTTAACGCCGAGCTTTGCCTCGTTACTAAAGCGAGGAAATGAAAATATAATAATATTTTATTCCTCCGAATGGGAATCGACCTCAAAACCGCTACCTGTACCTCTGCGCTACTACTGGCCTAGACTAGCAAGTTAAAATTTATATAACGAACAGAAACGTCTCAATAGGAATGGAGTGTGTTAACATTAAGTACTGCCCACCCTAATAAAGCAAGCAAAAGCTAAAACAAGCAAACAACTCTAATTAAATATTTAATTATCTATTTATTATATTGACAACTAAATAATAAACATGATAAATATTTTTGATATAAAAAAAAAGAAACCGCCAATAAATCAGAATAGAACCTGCTACCTCACATTATCAATCATATTTTCAACACCAATAAAATAGTGTGTAAAACGAAAATACTGTACTGCAAAATAAATATACATTCGGTTACCGATTTCAACCGCATTTTCCCTAACGAGCCTAATTACAGAAACACTGAGTAGCTTTATTATTACTAGTAATAATTACATTTTACGTATTTACTGTATTATTAGGTTAGTGGGACGAAAGTGGCTGGCGTTTTTTGGCAGATTGTCAAAAATATATATGGATACTTAACAATATTATATATTATATAAATATGTATATCACGAAATTGTGAATTTCTATTTATTTTTTCTTAAAATCAGGTTCACGCTGTATCCCGCGCCACAGCAAGGTAGGCAAAGGGAACTTAGTGGTATGACACTCCACTCACATGACACATTTAAAGTTATTAAAATTCCCATCTTTAACGTCACGCTTTATCCCGCACAAAGCAGGGTAGGCAGAAGGAACCAGTTAAGAAACTCCTTTCCCATTAAGACACTACCATTCCATATTTTCCGTCAAATTCTGAGGATATTGCATGTTATATTAAATATAGATATATAGAAATATAGAGGCCAGTCGTGGCGCAGCGGCACGAGGTGTGACTGTAAAACTGACTGGTTGTGGGTTCGATCCCCACTAGAGGAGATGAAATATTTACTTAAATTTATATTTCCATTTCTTCGCTCTGGTGTCGAGGTTAAGCGCGGCGTTGAGTTCTGCCACTCAACACGCAATGCCTAAAGAATTCGGCAGAAAGTGGGGAACGGAGTGTCATAACACCATGTTCCCTCTGCCTACCCTGCAGTGTGCGGGATACAGCGTGAAGCTGATTTAGATTTGATTTAGATTTATATTTTGATATAGATTTATATTAAATATTTAATTTCCGAGTGGGAATCGAACCCACAACCTGTCGCATTTACATTCGGATCTCTTGTTATAACTTACAACTTACTCTTTTAGTACTTACATCTACATCACCAAGTAGGGGCTGTAAGTAAGTCGCGTTCGCCACATTATAGTAATTAGCCTCGAAGAACCACGCCACGCTCACTAATGTATCCGGGTGTGGTAGTGGTACAGACACTGTTACTAACACCTGTTACATTGATATATTGTTATTGTGCATCATGAATAGAATAGAATAGAATTAACTTTGTTTTTATAGTAGTTAGTAGTAGTGTAGTGGTTGTGTGGGTAGATTTTTGTTGTATGATGGGTAGTTTTAAACGGAATTGTTTTTTTTTAAATTGGTTTAGTTTTAAGAGAGAACTTAGGGACAGGGTCACTCTGTCTTTCACTTTTTTATTTTTAGCGTCACGCTGTTGGTAAAGGAAACTTTGTGTTAAGACATTCCCTTACCCATTTTTGAGATATTGCGTGTTGAGTAGTAGAACTCAAATAAAACTCATTGCTACGAGTGAGAATCGAACCTAGAACCGTCGAGTTTTTAGTCTGAAGCTGTGCCGCTCATTGATTTATATTTCAAATCTGATATCCATTAACTTAAATAGACCTATGTTTTTCAAGAACGTGCTCTCATAATAAATATAACATTTAAGAAATTTTTCTAATACTCCACAAATATTTTTGGGTTTCAAAATTTTATCAACTTCCAGCAATGCTATCTTGAGAGATAGATACATTTGGTAAAACGCCAAATTAAATTTTGCTTTACTTTGCAGTATATTTTGTACAACATTACCTATTATGTATTTTATGTATCGAATCTTTTTTTTCTTTCTTAAATGTTAAATATCACTTAAAGTATGTTAAGAAAAAAAATATATATTTTGTCCGAAGCCTCAATGAAGAAATAAATAAATCAAATAAATCAGGTTCACGCTGTATTTTGAACAAAGCAGAGTAGGCAGAGGAAAACTAGTGTTAAGACACTACGTTCAAAACTTTCCGTCGAGTTCTAGAGACATTGAGTGCATGCGTTGCGAATGGCGAAACTCAACGCCGCCTTTTGCCTCGACACAAGAGCAAAGAAATGGAAATATAAATTTAAATAAATATTTCATTTCCTCGAGTGGGAATTGAATTCACAACCAGTCGCGTTTACAGACACACTTCGTGCCCCTGCGCCACTACTGATCTGGCCTTAATGATGAAGAATTAATAAATTACGATGTTTAAAGCTACCCATCTCCAAAAGCTATCGGATAGTTAGTTCTTAAAAGAATATCTTTAAAATGGTATTTTTGAGAACGTTGCTTTATCTGTTTTTACCCGATAGCGCGACACAAAAGAAAGTAATCTGTTTATCTGCCTTTGTATATATGTTTGTATGCATGTATATATATATATATGTATATTTGTTACATTTATTTTAGATCCAAATCTTTTGTAAATAATAGCTTATATAATATATAAAAAAATACTATTTTGTTTATATAGAGACGTCATCGGTAGCAAGGGCGTCCCACGCGGTACTCCAAGCCTATGCTTTACGGCCGTAAACAGAGCGTTG
>DWLH01001839.1:0-11871 GCA_018249795.1 Heliconius telesiphe telesiphe | reverse complement strand
TTCTAATTACTTTACAAAAACAATATCATTGTTGGTAACAAAAAGTACTTCTAATTTCTCGAGCAAAGCTAAGAGAAGTTAATAATGTTGTACGTTAAATAAGAGTGATATAAGTAAAGCCTATATAAATATTATACTTGTATAAGATGCGTCGATACTTTTCATATATTTTTAGTTCTGATATTTTTAATAAATTCTGCATAATTTAAATCCATTAATTTGGCTCAATAATGAAAGAATACATAATTATATGCCAGTGTTGTGTTGTTGGGTGCCAGATTTTTTTTCATGATCGTTTTCTCTTATTTTTTAATTTCACGCTGAATCTGCCATATAGCAGGGAGGAAAGAAACCTAGTGTCAAGATACTCCGTCCCCGATTAATTCCTCATATTTGGAGATATCGCTTTAATAAAGTCCCCTCAGTGGAAATCGAACCCGCCACTTTTCAATATTAGAAAAGTTCGCAAACTAAAGTTTGAAGGTCGTAACGACCCTGGTGAAAACGACACTCTACACAAGACGTATTTAAGAGCAGGAACTTGATCGATTGCCACTCGTGTATATAAAAGTATTGAAGATGATAAGAAACGTGCTCAAGTTCGTCTCGGCCGAGATGAGATACAAAGTCAAGATCTAAATTGAGGAAGTCGCCCTTGAGCCGCACAATGACGAGACAAATGTTAGAAAAGTGGTTGTATTAAAGCAAAAAGAAAGATACAAAACGTACCTTTTATCTGTTTTAATGAACTTCACTAAGAGTTCTGACCTTATAAATATAGATTTATGTGTGGTTGTTAAGTCGAGCTAATTTTATGTTTACTTTGGCGTTAAGGGCAAAAGTATTTTATGGTGGAATAAATGTTGTTTTTAATTTTATTATTTAACTTATATCTGATAAGTTAATAATAAAAATAAAACACAATCGAGGCCGCGATGGCACAGTGTGACTGTAAACGAGACAGTGGTTTGTACGATTGAATTGATACACAGAGAGTGTTTAAGTTTTTTCAGCTTCAAAGTGAAGCAGAAAAAAAAAGAAATAATATAACGGGGTACAAGGGTGCGACTGTGAACACGACGGTTGTGGGTTCGATTCTCACTCGGGTAAATGAAATATATAATATTTTTATTTTATTGCTCCGGTAACAAAAAAGCGCGGCGTTGAGTTTCACCGATCAACACGTAATGGCAAGGCATTATGCCTCCAGGATTTTACTTAAAGTGGGTAACGGAAGTGTATTAGTAAGAACAAAGTGTCTTAACACTAAGTTCCCAAGTTCCGCCGATCCTGTTATGTGCGAATTTTCTTCAACTACACACAGAAGCTGAAAAAAAAAACAATATAATGCATCTATATCAATCATATGATTTAAATCACATCATGTAGAACGTCAAATTTGCAAATTCATAAATAAATAGTAAATTCATTCATTAAATAAATTTTCTATAATCGAAGTACAAATATTATGTTTAATATTAACAAAGTTAATAAATTATATTTTGATCAATTAAGTCAAATAGGCCAGTCGTGGCGCAGGAGCACAAGCGTAAGACTATTAAAGCGGTAGGTTCTGGGTTCGGTTCCCACTTCGCTCTGATGTCAAGACAAAGTGCGGCTTTGAGTTCCGCCACACGCAACACCTTCAGAAGTCAGCGGAAATTAGGTATCGAAGTGTCGTAACACTAGACTCCCTCTGCCTCCCTGCTACAATCGGGATACAGCGGGAAGCTTAAAAAAAAAGTCAAATATATTTTATGATATTCTGTCGTATGTTGCGATAGTCTATATATAAAAAATATATAAGTCGATAATAGGCCATGTTCTTACAAAGATGACCTATTATATAAGCCGTACGACCTTTTCGATATGTCATCTTAGATGACACGTGGACAGGCGTAAAACACGTCTGATAAGGTATTTCTTCAGTAAAAAGACGTAAATTCTCCATAAAATTCCCCACTTTATTGCAGGAGCGTTTCAGAAATCTATTTTTACTCGATACATTTTTGTTATTGCGTTACCCTTTTAAGGTTAACAGTGTAATATGTTGATAGGTTCTAACAAGGCAGGAGTCAAATATGTTGTATCGTCTTTTGCAAAGGGAAGAAAAATAAACTTAAAAAAAAAACATCAAAATTGTTTTTTACCAGACTTAATCGAACTTACAACTGTCATGAAGAGTTAAACACTTTCTAATTACGCAATAACATAAGCATATACTTCTAAATACCTCAATTGAAGAGTTCCAAATATAATTATACGAGATATGTGCCTATCTGTTTATTCACAGCCAAATGACTAAATCAATATTATTGAAATTAGCCACACTCAATTGAGTTCTGGTGACAATGGTATGGTACGTTCTGATCAGTATTTCTGATCAGAACGTATCACATTAGATATGATCGACATGTTTCAGAGGACTGAATAAAGATTTTATCAGCTTCACGCTGTATCCCGCACACAGCAGGGTAGGCAGAGGGAACCTAGTGTCAAGACACTCCGTTCCCCACTTTCTGCCGAATTCTGGAGGCATTGCGTGTTGAGTAGCAGAACTCAACGCCGCGCTTTGCCTCGACACCAGAGCGAAGACATGGAAATATAAATTTAAGTTAATATTTCATCTCCTCGAGTGGGGATCGAACCCACAACCAGCCGGTTTTACAGTCACACTTTATGCCGCTGCGACATGACTGGCCTCAAAGATTTGAATAACACAAATAATTAATTGAACAATTTGATTTGTTTCCTAGCACCATGCATATCAGAGAATACAGTGATAAATGACTTCGATTTTCTCATTTCACTTGGCTTGTATAATAATAACGCTATTCTAGATATATTTAAATATAGCTGGGTATTGAAAATATTTTAAATATAAGAAAAATGTCCACGTGAGATTTTCATATATTTTTTAACTATATTATGTAAATATTTTTTTAATATTCCTGATATATGCGAAATACAGCGTGAAGCTATAACAAAATTATTAAATACACTTTATATCACTATCACACAAGTGCCCTATAAGGAATTTAATAACAGAAGAGAAGCAAAATCTAACAAATAGAGCAATATTATTATATTATTCAAAAAATTCGTCATTTCAATATAAAAGTTACAGCCATTAAGGAATTCCTACCTCTTCAGGCCTTTGTGATATGTTTTGTGGTTAAGAAAAAAGAAAAAAAGAATTTTGTATTATTTGACAAAAAAGAACATAAATACTAAATCTGTACTTAATATTATAAAGCTGGTGAGTTTGTTGTTTGGTCAAACGCTACTAGGGCACTTGTGACGACGTGTCTTACACAACGTTTAATTACTTCCGTCCGACGTCCCGTATACGGGCGAAGCCGCAGACAAAAGCTAATAAAGTAAAATATCATCCCTTCAATTTTGTATTGTGCCAAATGTACAATATAAAAAAAGTAATAAATTAAGTAAGCTTACAAGCACATTTCATGACTCGATATATTCGTATTTTATAAATTTGATTTTTTACATTTATTTACCAATAAATCAATCTAACTAATTTAAAAGTTATAAGTAAATAGTACCAAATTGAAAAACAAAACTGCCAGTTAAAATTTTAACTTAACTCAAAACACAAGTACCACACACAGTGCCTCCATATAATTCTTCACCACAAAAGATATGCCGAGACCGACAAATACACCTAATAAATCTAGGCAATGGTGGTGGTCCACAACAAAGTGTCTGGTATCGACATGGAATAACGACATCATTAGCATGCGGCCCGAACAGCCATATTTATATCATCGAAAGCCGACCGACTATTCTGTAAAATAGATTTGAAACAAATTGACTGGCTGTTGCGAGCAAATTTCATTCGATTCGTTTGTGAAGATTTTTATTGCACTTTTATTCGGACTTATTGCTTGGTTCCGTTGCCAAACGAAATATGGTTTTACAATGAGTTTTTGATATGATTTTTTTATCTTTTTGTAAATGTTGTATATTTATATATGTACGATCGACGTTACAAAAAAACATGTAACGCGATGCTATTATATATTACATATTCGTTTTCGTTTTCAACAAGAAAATAGCGAAATCACCTAGTAAAATCACCTGTTTTATAATTTATGAAAATAGCGTCAATAATAATTATTAACATTCATTTTGAAAGTTAACAAGTTACTATATTGTTCGTTCGTTTCCATTACGACACTTCGGTTCCTCAATTTCCGCTGAAGTGCGGGGAAACGGAAGTGTATTAACGGGACTTACCTTAGGTTAGAAAGAGGGAACTCCTCCTACCCTGGTTTGTACGGGATACAGCGTGAAGGTAATAAAATAAAAGTTATTATACGCGCTATTTATGAACTGTTAACAATATATCAATATGGCGCCCTCTCTGTAAAGGTATCAGTATCGCTGTATTAAACAACCCTTAAAAGAAAACTGAGTCAGTTGTACTGAAAGTTTTACAGAGGGCAGCACATAGCTACCGGTGACAACTGAAAACTCCAATACGACTATAACAGTGAAGAAAAACTAACACAGATGGCGTTGCAACTTTTTAGAAATGCAACTTCGAAAATTCTAATGTTATATGGAAAACCTTTAAAAACGTACTTTTCTGGAGCAGCTTTAAATTACCTGTGAACAAATAAAAATCACATTAAACACAATAATTAATTTATCAATATTTATATATACCTATCTTTTTTTTAAAATTAACAGCTATGCATTTGCATAACAGTAATAAAAAAATATGTTTATTTAATTATAACAAAAAAAAACACGTTGCTCATGGTCCTAATTTCAATAAAATATAATACGTTTGTATTAATAAGCAAGAACAGCTTATAAAAAAATTAAAGACAGTAAAATATACAAATTTTCCAAGACAGCAAGGCTCTTATTAATATAATATAAAATATTTTGTATATATTGTTATAGGTGATAGCAGTATTTTAAACGGATACATTTTAAACATCTTCAAATTCATGCATATATATATATATATCCGAATGACGTGACATTGGCAGTCATTTTGTGCTCAACTGGCACGTTCAAAACGCCGTAATTAAAGTACTGCATAATCTATATAGAAATATTTGAAACTGAGTCCGTCGTGGTGCAGGGGCACAAGAATGGGTCTGTATGTATGCGATGGTTGTGAGTTCGATCCCTACTCGAGGGAATAAATTATTATTTATTAATATTTCAATTTCATCGCTCTGGTACCAAGACAAAAGTCCAGCGTTGAATTACGCCACTCAACACGCAATGCCTCGAAAAATTTGACGGAAAGTGGCGAACGGAGGGTCTTAGCAGTAGGTTCCCCTTTGCCTACCCTGCTGTGCGCGTGATACTAATATAACGCGAAGCTGATTAATATTTATAACAAATATTGCTACATATTATCTTTCTCAATTTAACTGTAATACAATTTTGCACTGTTTACAAACCGTCTTGTGGCATTGTTCACGAAAGTTCAGACTTGAAACAGATTAGTTTTGAGACAAAAGCTATTCTGTAACTTGAATATACTAAGCCGCGTTAATGGTGACTGTGTTACTCGAAATTCACGAAATGTTCGACATACGAGTACATATATTCTGTGTGGGGAAAGTTTTAATTCTATGTTGGAATCGTATTTACAATGTTTTCAGGCTCTCTGAACATTATCTAAGCAGTAGATTTATAAATATGACATATTGCGTGTTTATTTATGATTAGCTACCCGCTCGCGGCTTCGCCCGCTCGAAATGTATCATTATTAATTTACTAATCTGCATTACTTTCATATTCTAATACCTTTATTAAAATTAAAATGTTGGCTAATTCAATAAAACATATTTTATTTATAGCAGTTTTGTCGAACAACATTGTTAATAAATGGCATAGCTTTATTATTTGTAAAGCGATTGAAATAAAACAAACAAGGGAAACTTGCCAAAATACAATTAAATTGGTTTAGTCGTTTCTGAGAATAAAGCGAACAAGCGCCCAGACAGACAAAACAAAATTTGGTTCTATTATGCTATTAAATGCTATCAATTATATTTTTTTCTTATATATCTCTCAGATGTGTACAGACACCGGATCCGCTATGATTTAATTATAAGTATACATGTAACATTTTAGTTTATTTTATGTGGAAAAATTGACAAATTAATTTGATATATTTAAAATTGAAAATCTTACACAGAGGTTTATCCTTTTTACTGTCAATTCAGGCTTTAATATGAAAACAAATATAAAATATAAATAATATATAGAAAGGCCATCGTGGCGCAGTGCACAAAACAGTGCAACAAATGCGACGGTTGTGGGTCCATTGCAATCCAGGGGGATGATTATTGTTTAATTGTTTTAATTTCCAAGCTATTGAATGTGCCATCCCCCTACTAAACGCGTATTATCTTGAAAATTGGGCGGATATTAGAAAACAGACTGTCTTAAAATAAGATTTCCTTTTTCTACACTGTTATGCCGAATAGGAAGAGAGAAAAAATATATATAAAAAAAAATATAGTGAGTAATTCGAGTAAGATAACTTAAATCTCTTACAATCTATTTGCTTTATATAGTCCAGAAGATCTATATAAGAATTCGAGGCCAGTCGTGGCGCAGTGGCACGAAGTGTGACTGTAAAATCGACTGGTTGTGGGTTCGATCCCCACTCGAGGAGATTAAATATTTACTTAAATTTATATTTCCATTTCTTCGCTCTGGTGTCGAGGCTAAGCGCGGCGTTGAGTTCTGCCACTCAACGCGCAATGCCTCGAGAATTCGGCAGAAAGTGGGGAACAGAGTGTCTTAACACTAGGTTCCCTCTGCCTACCCTGCTGTGTGCGGGATACAGCGTGAAGCTGATATCTGTATAAGAAATCTTATCTCAATTTAAAAGGAACAAAAAAAACAATATATCTAATACATATTTGCAATATAATATTAGTTTGTCACATAAACCTATACAAAAATAAACGTATAATCTAATCGAGGCCACGAAATGATTCACTCAAGAATACATTTGACAACGCGGCTGTTTACTAGTTATTATTACTTATACGAAATTCAAAACAAACTTAACAGAGCTTAATAAAGGCGTAAGTAGTAAAACAATATCCATTCTATTGTCACGAATTCATAAGCTCTTAAAGTAAAATCACTGTGGAACTCGATTGTGTAAAGGAATCTTATTGTTTTTATTTTTTCCTTATAATAAGATAGAAGTAAAACGTTCATATTCTGTAAATATATATGAACGTTCGCGTTCGCAATCGTTTCATATACGATATGATATTTCTGTAACATTTAAATTTTCACATATTGTCTGTGTTATATTAAGTTAGACAAGAATTTAATTAATTATAAAAATAAAAAAGCTTCACGCTACATTTTCCCATATATACCAACGTCCAATTATTGAGACATTGTGTGTTGAATGGTGCAACTTAACGTCGCGCTTTGTTTTCTTACCGGAGCGCAGAAATGAAAAAAAATACATTTTCCCGATTGGGAATCGAATCTCGGGTTTACAGTTAGACGTTGTGCCGCTGGACCATGAAGGTATCTAGCCATTTACATATATCGATCGATCGATTATACTACGTGTGTAAGTAGAATGCAAGATTTTAAAGATAGTGAGAAGACGTTCACTAGACGAATGACTATAAATGGTGGTTTTAGGTTTGAGAACCAGTGTGTACACAGTTTGTATGTATATGAAAATATATAATACACTAGGTTCCCAAGTTGTCTTTGCCTTGCCTGCTATATGCGGGATATGTGATGCTAAAAAATCATTTTTAGGTCAGGAAGCGGGAAGGAGTCTCAGACACTAAGTTCAAAAGTAAACAGTCACATATTTTGCTTGTTTGTAACTCTTTTTTTGAAATATTACTATGTTGTTAAATTACTTTTTGTTGTGAAAATATCAAATAAAATATTATATACAAATATTCTATATCTAATTGATTAACGCTTTTAGAACACTTTAAATACGTAAACAAAGTACGTAACATTCACATATACAAGAAAAAATCAAAAACCATAGAGAACGGAGTATCTAATCACTAGATTCTATCTGTTTAAATCACCAAATAAGAGTACAAAGGAATATATAATAAATTAAAAAAATACCTCAAAAAATTTAGCACCTTAGTGCTAAATATTTTCCCTCCTCACACAGCAGAATTGGGACCGTACACCCATTAACTGAGTTTCAAAGGCCTCATACGCATGACCCTAATCGACCGAGCCCGAGACGCACTTGACCGTTTTAAAATGTAAACAAATGCTGAACTTTTAAGGATTTAGTACCAGACTCGTGCGGGGTAACTTTTGGTGACAAATTACTCTGAGGGTAGGTAAAGCATTTTT
Organism: Heliconius telesiphe telesiphe; assembly: GCA_018249795.1. Lineage (NCBI taxonomy): Eukaryota > Metazoa > Arthropoda > Insecta > Lepidoptera > Nymphalidae > Heliconius > Heliconius telesiphe. The sequence goes on along the minus strand of DWLH01001839.1, from coordinate 3,507 downwards.
TTTTGCATTCTTCTGTAAAATGTAAATGTAGTGTTTAAATTTATATCAGATTTAACTTTTCAATGTCCAATTTTAATTACAAAAAAAAAACAGCTTCATGTTATTTGCTGTAATGCAGAGTAGGCAGAGGGAATTAAGTGATAAGATACATATAATCATTGCCCCGGTGAGGATCAAACCCACAATTGTCGTGTTTACAATAACACGATGCCCCGCTGTGCCACGACGCTTGCCTATAGATAAAAATTAGAATGAAAATTTCCATATATATTAATAATACACATAATGAGCAAGAACACTATGACACTATTAGATTAATCTCTAATTAAGATAATTGAAGTTTTAGGGTGAATTTAATGTTGTATAACATCCCTTGTGGCTAAATTAGGCTTTTTTATTATATAAAACGATTTTGTGAGAGCAGTATAGCAGTTTTTATATGGCGAAAATATCACTTATGGATGAAGGAATGTACTAAGTGCTATACCTAATACAAAGAAAATATCGACACAAGAGTAATATTTTTTTTACTATTACGGGGGAGCGAAGCGAGTAGAGAATCGAAGCCTTTTAGTACTATATGATAGTTTTTCCATAAGAAAGTAAAATAAATAATTTTCTGACAATTTTGAAAAGAGCTTGTATGGCTACCATGTGAAAAACGAAGTAATTTACGAAACATAATTAAACAAATATATATTTTTTTAATTTCACGCGAGGCAAGGCAGGTAGAGAAAACCTGCGAACTTAGTATTAAAACACTCCGTTCTCATCAAGACACTTCCGTTTTGCCGTCGAATTCTGTTGAGTGGCGGAAGTCAACGCCGCGCTTTGCCTCGACGCCAGCCAGACTTTTTAATTCCCTCGAGACCTACAACCTGTCGAGTCACGCCACGCTTGTGCCCCAGGGCCACAACTGCCCTCAACGTTGACTTTCTAATTAAATAAAAAAAAAACATATGTAAATATACATGTAAACATACTATATTAATAGATAATAAAATTACATAACATTTTTACTATAAAAACAGAATAAACGTTAAACATAAAAGCAATGGCACAACATACCACATGTACCAGTTTGTTCTGCGCATCCTCTAAGAGTTACAGTTGAAATTGTACATAATTACAGCGAGCAAGAGACAAAGCTCGGGAGGGTCGTATTTTAGATTTGCCAACCCCCCCCTGAGGCGTAATTAGGGGGGAATTTACTATTTACACGTATCCCTTGACTGTTTATTCGGAATTATGACCTTTTTTTTCATTTGTTTCAGTGGAAAATTTCCAATTACTTAAGTATACTGTGTCATTATGATATAAACTAAAAAACATTTATGTACATACGTATTTACAATGTAAGTTGTAGGTACATTTCTACCTACAACATGTATATTTGTTTTTGTCATTTTTTTTAAGCGTTATTATCTGTAAAATAAAATGAGAGTTTGAACGTAGGGGGATTTGAACTCGCACCTCTAGGAAAGCGTCTGAGAGGCGGGAGTTCAAATCCCGCTAATTTCATTTTTTTTTCACTCCGCCGAATCCTGGAGGCGTTGCGTCTTATTAGACGGAAGTCAACGCTGCGCTTTACCTCGATACCTGAGCGAAGGAATTAAAATATTAAATATTTGATTTGAACCGAACTTATTCGTTCAACAGCGTTTACACTCACACGCTTGTGCACCAGCGTCACGACTGGTCTCTTTATATCACGATCATATTATTAAAGTTTACAAATATTTATTTAATAACCCTGCCTTAGCAGTCGGGAAAAAAATACACAAACATTATTATTAATTATATTTTAAATTAAGTTATTTTTTAATTCCGAATAAAATGTGTGACATGTTTTCATCATTATGTGGGAACTACTAGATACTAGAGACCGGTCGTGGCGCAGGAGCACAAAGTGTGACTGTAACATCGACTGGTTGTGGGTTCGATCCCCACTCGAGGAAGTGAAATATTTATTTACATTTATATTTTCATTTCTTCGCTCTGGTGTCGAGGCAAAGCGCGGCGTTGAGTTCCGCCACTCACCACGCAATGCCTCCAGAATTCGGCGGAAAGTGGGGAACGGTGTGTCTTAACACTAAGTTCCCTCTGCCTACCTAACTGTGTTCGGGATACAGCGTGAAGCTGATTTAATTTATTTTTTTTACTAGATGTAGTAAGAATAATATCAGAAAATCAGTATCACTTTATTACGCATACTTTTACATATAAAAACAATCACAACTCAGACAACGTCGAGTATCATTAGAAATGCTAATATTAACATAAACACACCGAGCCCTTTATCATTGAAAAGTAAATATAAAAAAAACACACACACACACAAACATCAAAACATTTATTATTATAATATAACAATAAGCGACGGTAGAAATATTTTTAATATGAAAGTAAAACAAAGTAACAAGTAGCTACGGACGACATTAGCGAAGGTAACCATCTATTACGATGCACCTGTACCGCATCATGCTCTAACCGCCTTCACGCCGCGCCGAGTTCAGCAGAGATTGCCTCCCACGCTTGGTGGAATGCAGCCTTCATTATTTCGTTGTGAACGTACCGACAGCTATCAAATGGCTACTGAATGGTTTAGAATACAATAGCGTCCTGCAATATGGGTGGAGCTTTTTCAGTAATGGAAACACAATCGATCTAATAAATTGATATTTATAGTTTAAAACGTCGTGGCTGTTAGTGTACGACTTAAGTATCTGGTTGTATGTATTTTTTAAGTTCACACTGTATCCTGCATATATAGCTGGTATGGCAGAAGGAACCTAGTGTCAAAACACTTCTTTCCTCACGCACTGTCCAATTTCGACTCGATGTGTGTTTAGGAGTGACGGAACTTAACGCCGCGCTTTGCCGTAATTACTCTGGTAACGAAAATAATTCATTTTAACGAGTGGAAATCGGACCCACCGGACTCGATCGATCGTTCAATTTGTATACTTACAATATAGGCATTTCCTTGTGCCGTTTAATTGATTGCGACGTTCGATCTGCCACTCTACAAGTGGTAACTTTTTTCTAATAGACGTAAAGTAAAGAACGAAGTATGTCACTTTGAACAGAAGCAGAAATTAGCATATTCGTAACCTAACAATGTATGTAAGACACAATATAACTATAGTAGAGAAAATAAACGATAATAACCACGATATTTGTGTCCATTCACAATAAAATACAAAAACAATTTCCTTAAATATTCACTTTATATATACCATTAATTTAATTTTTTTTTGATTTCTTAACAAATATGAATAAACAGATAAAAAAAATCAAACAAATATCATAAATAACGAGTAGTCATATTATTATATTGTATTCAACTACACTACTTATTTACGAAAGGAAAACCTCCGTCATCCTTGTAAGCAAGTTCCGACCGACGGACGTCCGACGTCCTTACATCAGATTCGCAATGAACCGCTCACTTTGTTTGGAGTATACAGTATAGTGTTTATTAATATATTTATTCTATCTCTAAGA
>DWLH01001838.1:0-11871 GCA_018249795.1 Heliconius telesiphe telesiphe | reverse complement strand
CCTCGATACCAGAGCGAAGAAATGGAAATATAAATTTAAGTAAATATTTCATCTCCTCGAGTGGGGATCGAACCCACAACCAGTCGATTTTACAGTCACACCCTGTGCCACTGCGCCACGACTGGCCACATTTTTTCAATCTCTGGCATATTTTTTAATATTTGTTCAGCTTTTGTTTCAGGCTCACAACTAATTATTTTTTTTGTTTTAACTCCTGGTTTCTACTAAAACGCTGTAGCCGAGATCGTTTGCGTCCTGATTGTATTTGGTAATCTTATATTTGGTGTTGGGGGTTGAGAAACATTTACCTTAAAAATTTCTTGCTGATCTTGTTAATGATTATGAAACCCATGACTCACAGGTTCATCGTTTAAACTAGACGGGGTATTTTCTCTAATAAATTGGTTTGCCATATTAATATCTGACTTTTTCTTTTTGTACGATTTGTTTGAGTATTCCCTCCAATTTTTTCACGAGTGAGTTTGCATTTTTTCACGAGCCGACATTTCAGATACGAGTTTCTTTTTACCAGATTCTCTCATTTTTTTGTACTTCAGTTTTTTTTCAGCCGCTTATCTCTGATGGTCATTCTTAATTCTTTCGTATTTAAATTTTTCAGCTATCCTTTTTTTTCTAATATTTCTTCTTTAGTCAGTTTTATCTTTTTATCGCCATTTTATCTATGTAACAAAACATAATATTTAATGCTTAAAATACGAAATAAATAATTCAATGTGACCAACTTACTTTAACATAAATATATTCACAATTAATCTAAATAATTTGACTATCAGTTGAATTAGGAGTTAGTCAAGTCAAGTAAATCATTTATTTTGTATTTATATTATAGTTGTAAATTGTCTTACACAGAAACAATATTTTAATATGAACTTCTCAGAATCCTGTATATTTTTCAGTATTCTGGTTCTCAATTAAGCAGAATCCTGAGACCAGGTTCCCGAGAATTTTTGCCTAATATTTAAAAAAACATATGAATTCAACCAAAATTACGCCTTATTAAGCCTCCATGTTATCAAATTACGCACTAAAACGCTATAATTACACATATTTTTTTTATTCGATAAAACAAAAATACTTATCAGGATACTGTGAGCTTGACTGATTTTGACGCTACTTCTCTTGCCGACTGACGCGTCTTATACACAATCGAATTTATTTATTTGATTTTATTTAACATATTTAGAACTAGATTTCGTTCGAGGGGCACGCCAGGATGCTGAGAATTTTGCACTTTGAACAGTAATTTCGTTGAGAAAATAATTGTAAATATTCATTATTTTTAGTGACCAACTAAAAACAGTTCTAAATAATAGTAGTGGAATAAAGCAATGGAAATAAATGAGTTTAAAACAGTTTGTCATATATATTGCGGCCGAGCCGCACAAAATTCCTTAATTTGTAGAACTACCCATATAATAATTCTTCTGTATTTTGATAAATATTCAGAGAGAATATTAAGTCACTCCTCTATTAACTAACTTCCAAGAAACATTGGTTGAGCAACTCAACACGCAATGTCTTTGATTACGGCCGAAAGAGGAGAACGATTGCTATGTGTGATAAAGCCTGAAGTTGCTAAAAAAATTGAGTTAGAAAATAGATTCTTTTTCTTAGCTTCATGTTGTATCCCGCACATGGCAGGGTAGGTAGAGGGGATTATTGTTAAGACTCTCCGTTCCCATTAAGACACTTCCATTCTTTATTTTTCGCCGAATTCTGGTGGCATTGCGTGTTGAGTGGCGAAACTCAACGCCGCCCTTTGAGCGACAGATTGAAAATAATAAATATTTCATTCCCCCGAGTAGGAATCGAACCTACTCGACTGGCCCTTTGATTGATAATATTACAAATTATTTGATTTGCAGTTGCAGCTGTAAATACTTTTTTTTTTAGCTTCACGCTGTATCCCGCACACAGCAGGGTAGGCAGAGGGAACCTAGTCTTAAGACACTCCGTTCTTATATTTTATAAATTTAATTCTCTTATTTGTAATAGTAATATGCTGTCAGTAAGTTAGCTTCTACCTTATCTCATGAACCGCTAGCAATTGACACGACGGCGATGATCTCGTCCAGGTGTGTTTAATTTAGCTTCACGCTTTATCCCTAGCGGGGTAGTCAGAGAGAACGGAGCGCCAAACGTTACGGTCTCTACATACCTCTTTCGCCTCGTCCACTGTCATCAACCTCTTCATATATGCCCTCCAGGGGGTCCTCATGCTTTTTACGTGACCTTCCTTCAGTATCTTTGATACTATGTTTTCGAAGGTCAACTGAGGTCTCCCCATACCTCTCTTACCACTCACTTTTTCATCATAAATCTTTTTTGCCATTCTTTTATCACTCATTCGTTCGACGTGCCTAAACCAGCTGAGCACGTTCGTCTTCATTCTCACTGTGACATCCTCGCTAGTACCTGCCATTCTGTGTACCTCTTCATTGCGGATTCGATCAGCTAAGCTGACTGGGCTGAGCTGGCATTCATCTTTCTTTCGTTCTTCTTCTGTAATACCCACATTTCGCTGCTGTATAACAGAGTCGGTACTAAAACTGCATTGTGTACGGCCAAACGCGTAGCTGTGCTGATGTTTCGCCGTCTCATCAATGCAGCTAAGGCTCCGTTAGCCCTGTTATCGGCAGCAATTTGTCTTTCCAGATCTACCTCGTATCTTCCATCTCTACTGAACATACTTCCCAGGTTGTTCTAATATCTTACCATTTACACTGATCTTGCATTCCGTCCTTTTTTCATCTCTTTCAAAAATAATCATTCATTCACCTTTGTCTTATTTGCATTGAGGCTTAGACCATTATATTCATACCCTTCTTTCAGAGTGGTGACCAATGCCTGCAACTCGCATTCTGATGATGCAATAAGCACTGCATCATATGCATACAACAAGCAATTCACATTCAGGTCAACTACTTTCATTTCCATATCACTTTGTTTCACTCCTTGGAGACCTAGACGCGTGGCCCACCATATTTGATTATTTCGGCAGTAACTCCATCTGTTCCCGCTGATTTACCACATTTCGGACTTCGTATTGCACTCTCAACTTCTTTTACACTGATTTCGCCATCAGCTACATCAAGATTCAGCGTTTCGCTGTTACATGAGAGTGAGGCGTCATCACATTCATACATCTCTTTGTAAAATTCCGCCCATCGCTGCAAAACGTGTGGTTGTTCTGTTAGAATTTTATCGTCCTTCGAAAGCACCCCTTTCATTCTACAGGTTAGCGAGCAACCTCGAGAAACACTAACTTCTCGCCAGATAAGCTTCGTGTTTTCCCTGAAGTGCGAACCGAAAGCAGTCTCGGGTTGATCACCTTGTATTCAACCGTTGCATTAACCAATCGAGAGGACAATAACACACCTACACCTTGACAGCCCCGTTCGCTCTCTGGTATGTCGGCCCAGAAACCGACCCGACTGCCCGGCGAATCGGTCATGTGAATGCCCTTTCGCTTGATCTCAGTCACACAAACGACATCCAAATCACTATCATCCATCACATCTAATAATTCATTCATCTTTTCTTCCATCCCTCCTCTTACATTCCACGTAGCTATTTGTGGCTCCGTTCTCCACCTAACGCCGTTCCGGACATGACGTGTTGGGTGGCGGTCCCCAACGCCGCATTTGTCGCCACTTGACACACCAGCGGGGACGCACTGGTGCGCGTCGCCTTGGCAGGACCCTATCATTGCGCTCTCTCGAGGAGCACGTGGCGGATGGAACGTTGCAGCCCTCATGAGGGCTGGCAGGAGTCACTGCGAGCAAGTTTTCCATCTTGGACCCCCCAGGTGTGTTTATTGTTAATTATAGTAGTTATAGTATAGTAGTTATAGTATAAAATGTTTATCTATATCTTCATTAAGATATTTTAATTTTTAGAGAATAAATTGTAATTTTATTTTATGAATAAGAATAAGTTAAAAGTTTTTTAATTAATTCGTAGTCTGTATTGTTGGGGCGTCACTTAAAACTTAATATTATTTTTCTTTTGATCGTTGCCTGCTCCTTTATTTGCCTGTAATTAAAGTACAGGTTAACAGGAATAATTAATATAAAATCGACTTTTTTCCTGTTAAATACTTTTTAGAAAAAGTATTTTTCTTTTCTAAGTGTGGAATAACATTTTAAATTTGTGGATTTTTTTTCCCTGTTCCCGTGGGAATTTTGAAAAATCCTCTCCTGGCGCTCCCCTTAACATACTCCTTAACACACATTTGCCAAATTTCAATTTTGTAAGTCGCGTAGAATCGTTTGTACCTTGTTTGTCAGTCACTCAGTAACGGAAGAGTTTTATATACATATATACGAGTATATAGATGATGTCTATACTACATTACAGCCAATACACAGAATAAAATAATATCCTACTATTATCGTATTTAATATAACAATATACATAAAATAAAATTGTTGCTAACTAGTGTCTGTACATGGAAGATACATGAGAAAATTTGTTATTAAGGGTATGTACCAATGTAATAAAATCTAAATAATGTAATTTTTTCTGTTTGTCGGAACAGATTTAGGTAAAACTTTGCAGTAATATAGTTAATGCACCAGAATAACTCATAGGCTACAATTTATATATGTAAACATTTACCTATAATCAGCTTCACGCTTTTTCTTATTATTATATAATAATAAGAAAAAGCGAACGAATCCACGTTTACTTCGCTAGTATTCTCCATTTAAATACAAAACTTACCAACAAAACAGCATTTCCAATAGCCCATTATTAAATTTACTATCTAAATAATTTCCACGAATAGTTCAATTAAGCGATACTATTAATTTGACATCAATTTCGACTTCCTACCGCGGTCGTGACTCAGGCCCGTGCCAGGAACCTGAAAGTAAGTATTGGTACAGACCAATAAATCTAGAGACGTCGTATGAATTGAAGATTAAATTGCTACGGTATATGAATATTAAGATCTGTCGTTGGATTCGTTGTTGTCGTTAGAGATAAATCTTTGTAGTTTGTTATATATACTCGTATATTTGCATAAATACTGGTAGCGCACGTGCGTTTTGGTAGCTCACTAATGAGGGTGTGAATTATACGATATTTCAATTTTATCGCTGCAGTATCTAGACAAAGCGCGGTGTTGAGTTTCGCCTCTCAATATATCTTAGTATAATATAATAGTTTTTCTGTAGAAAATATCAGCAATAAATTACGTAACAATAAACGTCGATAGTTAACGCAAAACGTGTATACGAAGGCGACAGTGAGTCAAGTAAGATTTATCTCTAATATCTATCTATCTATAATCTTATCTCTATATCGGGATAGTTTGTTATGCACAAATACAGGGCAGATTGTAGCGTGTGGGCGCCTCGGTACAAGAATTCCTGTGTTAACACCGCATTTCATAAATGAAGCGGCGACATCGCTCGAAAATTTAGCTTAATTAGTGTATGGTCGGCATATTGTGTATGCTCTTTTGTGAATATAAAGATATTTCTTGAATATTTCGTGAATTAAATATGATTGCTTTTTGACGGTTTAGCTGTAAAATCTCATTCTGTATTGGCAAATAAAGCGTTTATTTTTCTTCGTTCTTAATTTGTTCTCTTTTCCATATATTGTAAGTAAACATATACCTATATATCTATATTTATAACAAAATCGTAATGGATCTATACATACAAGCCCGGCATTACCTGATGCGAAACGCAGTGGCATAAAGCCCCTACTTCACGCCGGTCTTAAATGCCGGGGGTGGTAATGATCCGGTCGAGTCTGCCCATGCGTGTTGCCATTGCTGGCGACGTGACTCTACCACGCGTACTTTAGTCGCCTCTTACGACACCACCAGTACCAGGATGATTCTGTTCTAGACCGGGATCACACGGCATATAGACGATTACGACTACGATACGATTCGTTTTAACAAGGTTAAAAAAATTATTGACTTCAAGTTTTTCGTTTTAAGCATCAATGATTACTGATTGCCAAACAATAAATAACTGTCTTACGAAATATTTAACAAGTCTGAATCTGTGGAGACATGAATTTAATATGAAATTGAATGTAGTAAACCAGTCGTGGCGCAGGGGCACAAAGTGTGACTGTAAAACCGACTGGTTATGGGTTCGATACCCACTCAAGGAGATGAAATATTTGTTTAAATTTATAATTCCATTTCTTCGCTCTGGTGTCGAGGTAAAGCGCGGCGTTGAGTTCTGCCACTCAACACGCAATGCTTACAGAATTCGGCAGAAAGTGGGGAACAGAGTGTCTTGGCACTAGGTTCCCTCTGCCTACCCTGCTGTGTGCAGGATACAGCGTGAAGCTGAACGTAGTAAACTGATAGGATTCGTTATAATATTCGTAAAGGTTATAAGTTAATGAAATTCGTTATACAGAGGTAAATAATCCTTTTTTTTACATTTTGCAAGATTGAAAATTCATTATAAAAAGGTTTTGAACAAATGTATTCGTAATGTAAAGGTTATATTTTGTATTAACCCTTACAGGCCGTTTTCGAAAAATTCGTTATATCGAGGGTCGTTACATCAAGGTTATACTGTATTTAATATACTTATTTAGAAAACGTATAAAAATTTGGACGTAGCGGGATTCGAACCCGCGGCTCCTTGTCGGTTTCCAGGAGGCGCGGGTACAAATTTTTATACGTTTTCTAAATAAGTATTTTTCTTTCAAAGTGTGGAATAACACTTTAAAAAATGTTAAAAAAATATGTTTTTAATATTATTTCTTAAGAAATTCATTTTCCAGTAATAATAAAGTTCATATAGCGATGCTAGTTTTGCACTCAGTACCAACACAAAAGGCAGTCGCGGGGGCGGCGCGAGCGACAACTTCCTAATTAAACTGGCACAATTAACCAGTCCACAGTTTGGACTGTTTGTATTATTATTTATTACCCGCTTTTATTGTTTGTATATGAATGTAATTATTCATATATTGTTTATTTTCAAATTTGATTTAAAATATATTTGACATTTTGAATAAATATGTATATATTAAGGCTGGGTGGCTTTTGAGGCCAGTCGTGGCGCAGAGGACAAGTGTGTGACCGTAAGCGCGACTAGTCCTGGGTTCGATCCTCACTTGAGGAAATAAAATATATGTTTGCATTTATACTTTTATTTCTCCGCTGTGGTGTAGAGGCAAAGCGTGGCGTTGAGTTCCGCCGCTTAAAACGCTATGCCTCCAGTATTCGGTGAAAATTGGATAACGGAGTGTCTTAATACTAGGTTCCCTCTGCCTACCCTAATGTATGCGACATACAGAGTGAAGTTGAAAAAATATATATATTAAGCGTATTCCCTACACCTTTTCGATAGCATGTCCCAGTGCATTTTAGCCAATTAAATTATACATTTCTTTCTTATTTCTCTAGAGATCGTCGTGGCGTAATGGAACAGCATGACTTTAAGCGAGATAATTGTGGGTTTGATTCTCACTCGGAGGATCGGTCATATTCTTTATATCCTCGCTCTGGTAGATAAAGCGCGGCGTTGAGATCCGCCGCTCAGCATGCAATATCTTGAAAATTAAATTAAAAATAAGAATTCCAACACCAGGTTCCTTCTGTCTATTATGCAAATGCGGGATAAAGCGTGTTATTCAAAAGTATCTGATATATTAAAGCTTCGCTATATCAGTTACTACCTAAGACTTATATGGTTTATAATTGACCATTTCTAATTACTAAGAAAATAATGAGACGTCTATACCTAATTCTTCTTAGATACAAGATTCACAATCTAGACTAGGGCCGTTTCAATTAAATTGACTGAAATCAATTTTAGTACTAGTTCGTGTGGGACGTGAGCCCTTAAGCGCTTAGCGAAGTTAGTGTGTTTGTTCTTCAACCATTAATACGTGAACTAAAGTAGCCAATTAATGCCTTTCTGCGAGGCATAACTCTAACTAGCCCGGAGCCAAATACGTTTTACTAAATCTACAGGTCAACATGTGATATATTGTGGTGTAAGATAGGTAAGAGGTGGTCCTGGATACGATTTCTGTGTGGCAATTAGAGCGTTGGCCGTGTATTTTAGTTAGTTTAGTTAAAGTGGTGGATAAAATGTGCAATCTATTTTCAAATAATTTAAAGTAATACTTGTCTTATTTACAAATGTGTGCACTACTATTATATAACTAATTAATTTTCAGTTTCTTAACTAAAAGATTTTTATTGATTAGTTGTTATTAAAAAAGAAAATTAATTTTAAATGAAACATTTAAGTTTTAATATTGAAATACAATGGAGGTATCTATGTAGCATTTGTTTGCAATTATATATATATATATATGTATATATATATATATATATATATATATGTGTATATATATATATATATATATATATATATATATATATATATATAATATATATATATAATATATATAAATATTCTTCTTTCTTTATTAACTAACTGACTACATTCTCTTTATCCGTATAAAAAGCCGATATAAAGCGCGAAGCTAAACAAAAAAAAAAAACATAAATTTCACTTCTTTAGATAACAATACTCATCACCGCACCAAATTGGGATATCCTTAACAAAATTATTACCCAAATAGCATCTCAAATCACAATCAAAATCCTATCAACCATATAACTAACTCCTTAGAAATCAACAATATCCAACGAAACATACGAACAAAATTAACAAATTTATTTTATTATCAATTAACATTCTGTAAAATCAATTCGAAATAAATCAGACATGGCCACCAGCTATAGGGTATCAGCAGATCTAGAACTAGACCATAATGTGTCATTACAGACCATTTTATTACTCATTACGTTCCGTGGTCAGTGGTCACCGGGTAGTGATCGCTAATTAGAACTAGAAACGTTTAAAGCCAGTTTATTGATAATCAACATTAACTTATTGATATATTTGTAAGCTTGAAGAAGATGGATCACATTCTGTGTTTGGTATTAATTTTATTTGATTGTTTTGTATGTTATAATAATTATTATTAGCTGATAGGAACGTTAGTGCTTCAAATATGCTGCATTTTAACAGTTAATACTTTTAAGATTTGCAACATTTGTGTTCCTTTTTCTTAGTTTCACGCTGCATCCTGCACACAGTATGGTAGGTAAAGGGAACCTGGGAACGTAATGTCTGAACTCTGGAGGCATTGCATGATGAGTGGTGTGGATTGAAAATATTAAATATTACATTTCCTCGAGCGAAACTTAACGCTTGTCATATAATCAGATCGAAAATAATTTACAGAGAAAGGAAAATATTTTACAGGAAAATCGAACTATCAATGGTCATGTATAGAGTCGAACGAAATAAAAAAAAACCCAACGGCCTCAACGGTTTAGGGCGGATGAGTTTAAAAGAAGTAAATCATATCTACATTTTACTTTATATATAAAAAATATATACAAATAACGATTTATATTTATCTAGAAACTAAAATTAAGCCCAGGAATTTGTAAATTAATCTCAAAAATACATCCCCAAACAGAAAATCGTCGGCAAAAACAAAACCATCAGAATAAAGACAAACTAAGTTAAACTCAAGCAATATAATTAACAATTCTGTATCTAATCTAGTTAAGTGGAACCTAATGCTGGTGTGACACCGGGTATTAGTTACTCGGTAGATGTCGCTATCTGCGGCTAATGGCTGGGCAGCCTGAACCACTATCGGTGTTGGTGCTACGAAGACTTGGAAGTTCACCAACTTGTTGATTTAGTGATTTGAAATAGGTACCTAATTATACTGAGGCCAATCGTGGCACAAGGGCACAGAGTGTGTCTTTAAACGTGACTGGCTGTGAGTTCGATTCCCACTCCAGGAAATTAAATATTTTAATTTCTTTGAGTTCCGACACTTAAAAAGCAATGTCTCCAGAATTCGAAGGAAAATCGGAAACGGAGTGTCACATCAGGTTACTTTGCTGTGTGCGAGTTATAAACTAGTTGTCACCCATCACTTTGTGTGGAACGTGTTTATTTTTCGTTTTTCTTGTCTGGCAAGTTAAAATAGAGGAGATGCCTGAAAATTAATTTAGAAACGAATGTGACTCACAAAATGGCCTCTGGGTGGAATTTGAATTTTGAATTTGCCATATAGGGTGGGACAGGAACAGTGTTTTTTTTCTGAATTTATCTTTATCTATTCTCTCTTCGAGGCTAGTCGTGGCGCAGCGGCACGAAGTGTGACTATAGAACCGACTGGTTGTGGGTTCGATCCCCACTCGAGGAAATGAAATATTTACTTAAATTTATATTTCCATTTTCTTCGCTCTGGTGTCGAGGCTAAGCGCGGCGTTGAGTTCTGCCACTCAACACGCAATGCCTCCTGAATTCGGCAGAAAGTGGGGAACGGAGTGTCTTAACACTAGGTTCCCTCTGCCTACCCTGCTGTGTGCGGGATACAGCGTGAAGCTGATTTGTTTTTATTTTATTATTCTCTCTTTTATTTGAATATATGTTTATGTAAAATTACAAAATATGAATACTTATTAATAATTAATTCTTTGCAAGCTTTGAAAAAATAATTTACTTTTATACAATAAAAACCCTATAATAATATAAAAATAAAAAATAGGCCAAGTTTCGCATTTTAGAGTTTCTATGATAGCACGCGCCAATTCAAAGTAGCAAAACGCAGAAGTGAGATATCTCTATCGCTCCCAGTTTTATTCGCCGTTACGAATTTATTGTCGCGCCATATATCGCGTCCCAACTCCCATCGGCCCAACGGCCCAACGTTCACTTACTTGTTCATTTATTGTGGATTTAGGTTCATTAGACAGGAAGGTGTGCTTTATTGATATATATGTATATATATATATATATATATATATATATATATATATATATATATATATATATATATATATATATATATATATATATATATATATATATATATATATATATATTTGAGGCCATCGTGGCCCAGGGGTACAAGTTGTGTGTTCGATCCCCACTCGAGGGAATGAATTATTATATTCATTAATATTATAATATTTAATAATAATATTTTCAGTTCTTCGCTCTGGCACGAAGATAAAAGCCTGTCGGTGAGTTAAATTGGTGTTATTTGTAAGACTTTCTGTAACTTGTGTTTATTTTTTTAATTTCACGCTATATCCCGCATCTATCTGTGGTAGGGTAGGGTAGGCAGAGGTGACGCAGGGACACACAGTGTGACTGTAAGCACGACACCAAAATTTGTCGTGCTTACAGTCACACTGTGTGATTTGTTTCCCACTGTGAGTTTGATTCCCACACGAGAAAGTGAAATATTTCATATTTTCATTTTCTCGCTCTGGTGTCGAAGCAAAGCTCGGCGTTGACTTCCGCTACTCAACAAGCAAGCCTCAAAAATTGAGCGACAAGCGGGGAACGGAGTGTCTTAACACGAGGTTCCATCTGCCTGTCCTGCTGTTTGCAGGACACACAGGCTTGAAGTCGATCTCGATCTCGAGTCGAACTCGAAATTAATTATTTGCCTTTATTCGTTCTGGGCAGAATACAAAGCGTTACATCGGGTTTTGCTACTCAACACGCAATATCTCTTAAATTGGGGGGAACGTAGGGAAAAGCAGTGACGTAGCTAGAAAGCTAGCTAGAAAAGCAGAGACGCCTTAAAAAAGGGGTCTCGCAAGGCCACTTGAAATGCTATGCTACCAGACTTGAAATCCCCGAAACAAAAACCTAAAACCCATTGACAGAGTAGCTGATTCCTGCACTTGAGACTTGTTACGTGATTCAGGTAAGTTTGATAGCGCAAAACTAACGGTATATTTTCTCTTATTATTAGCTGAAATTTCATTTTGCCATATTTATTTTATGATTGTATTTATTTTTT
>DWLH01001837.1:0-11875 GCA_018249795.1 Heliconius telesiphe telesiphe | reverse complement strand
AAAATTATTTGACGATAATGTCGTAAAAAAATCATATTAGAAGTCATTATAGTTGTCAATCAATTCTGCTTATTAAATCAATAATCATGTATTTTAAGCGGGCGAAGCCGTGGGCGAGCCGCTAGTAATAATATAAATTACAAAAAAATAAATAAAAACTAAATATGTTGTATGCGTTGCTTAAAAGCAGCAAAACGAATTGTAATTGTTGAGAAAACATAACCGATTTAAATGCGGTTTTATTACAATCGGTTCATAAATAAAGAAGTTACATCAATTTAAAATATTTAGTTTGACATATTTATTTTGGAGACAAACGTTACATTCTTGGGCCCAAAATGTAAAGAGATGAAAATGGTATGATTTAATACATTCAGGTACATCATTCTCTCTTAGAAAATTCTGTCAGTATTGACAATGTGAGAGGTGAGTTATTAGAGATTTGGTAAAGTTAAATTCACAACAAAATCAACCTCTATAAAATAAGTGATTACTGAGAAAAAACACGTGAAAAAAAGCAGCAGTCGTTGAAAATATTAAAAAACGACCGGAAAAGCACTCAAAACGCATCGAAACGGACGAAACCATCGAAGCGAAAATACAAAAATTATTAGACAAGATGTCAATGTCATATCTGTCATTTAAAACATATTTTTTTTTTTTCAGTAATTATTTAATATTTTCTTTGATTATACTGTAATTATATGCACTAATAAATGCATTAAAAACTTGAAACTTCATTTCATTCATTCATTTTATTTTCGTAGTACTTCCAGATTGTCAATTGAGCTGATTTTTGGTATTCTAAAATTTAAAAAAAAAAAACAATTTCTTAGATCATTTCTCAACTCTACATTTGGGCCCAAGATTTTCCGTCTTGCTAATTGCTACAACACTTTTTTGATACAACTGATCTACTGAATTAGCTGTCAATTTGTATGATGGTAAAAATACCGAGATTTCAAGATTTAGGATCGGGATCGAAGATTACGCGTACCTAAATATTTTTACGGTCTACCTAAACATTTTTCTTTAAACACAACAAATTTTGCGAGCAAAATCAAATAAATTCCCAAAAGACTTTAATTACTTAATGAGGTCATTGTGGCGCCTCGTGAGGTGATTTTAAACAGACAATTGTAGGTTCAGTTCCTACTCGGGGAGGCTGAGGCCAGTCGTGGCGCAGGGGCACAAAATGTAACTGTAAACGTGACTGGTTGTGGTCTCAATTCTCTCTAGAGGAAATGAAATATTTATTTAAATTTATATATCCATTTTCTTCTGGCGCTGAGTTCCGCCACTCAACACGCTGTTTCCAGAATCTGGCAGAAAAACCCTACCGTTATATATGTGGGATATAGCGCAAAGCTGATTTGATTTGATTTAATATTTTCATTTCTTCGATTTGGTAACAAGGAAAATCGTGGCGTTGAGTTCCGCCACGTAGTACGCAAAGCCTCGAAAATTGCGCGGAAAGTGGGGAAAACAGCTTCTCAATTCCATCTTCTGCTATATGTAGGATATTAGACATAGCGTACAGCTGGAAAAAAAACTTAAATTATTGTTTACCTATCTGTTCATTATGTTTGTTCATATAAATAAAATTAAAGTGTCTTGCTTTGATACCAACATAATTGTGTTTTTTAAGTGCATATAGTTGTTTACAACTATATGCACTTAAAAAACGAGGCCAGTCGTGGCGCAGTGGCACAGGGTGTGACTGCAAAATCGACTGGTTGTGGGTTCGATCCCCACTCGAAGAAATGATATATTTACTTAAATTTATATTTCCATTTCTTCGCTCTGGTGTCGAGGCAAAGCGCGGCGTTGAGTTCTGCCACTCAACTCGCAATGCCTCCAAAATTCGGCAGAAAGTTGGGAACGGAGTGTCTTAACACTAGGTCTCCTCTGCTGCTACCCTGCTGTGTGCGGGATACAGCGTGAAGCTAATTTAATTTAATTTAATTGTTTACACGAAACCTAAACACAATTAAACAATTTCAACATTTTTTTATGTGTGTCTCTCTGTTTATTTGGACCACCTGAACTGGTTACTATGGAACTAACACTGAAAGATGGCGGGGATCATGGAGCAACATAAAGGCTATTTTGATACAATAAAAAAGCTATATCAATTTAAAGTACGAGGGGAGGTCCAAAAGTTCATGGAATGAAAGGGTTCTAAATTAAATGAAACAATAAATCTATTTTTCCTTTTTAATATAATCACCCTTAAGCTGAATACATTTGTTGGATCTATAAATTAAGTTTTGTAAACCGTCGAAATAATTTTTTTTTTCTTTCGCCTCAAAATGGGCCAAAATTGCCTCCAATAAATTTATTTCCCTTTAAGTCTTTTTTAAATTGGGGAACAAATAAAAATCACTAGTGGCCAGGTCTGGACTGTAAGGTGGGTGGGTGGACTAGTGATTTGAAGCCGTGCATGTGCAGAGCAGCCATTGCAACTCTGCTCTTGTGAACTGGTGCGTTGTCTTGCAAGAGCAACACACCCTTAGCCAACTTTCCTCGACGTTTTCCTTTGATGGCCTCCTTTAATTTATTTAGTATCGATCTTTTCCTTGTAATCAATCAGTATTATCCCCTCACAATCCCAAAAAACAGTTGCCATCAACTTTCCAGCCAATTGTGACACCTTGAATTTCTTTGGGGGTGGTGTGCCCTTTTTATGCCATTGCATGGACTCCTGTTTTGAGTCAGGCTCAAAGTGATGAACCCATGTTTCTTCTTTAATAACAATCCGTTCCAAAATCTGTGCTGGTTCATCTTCATACAACTCCAAAAATTGCTTTGAAGTATCGACGCTCTGCTATTTCTGAAGCGGTGTGAGTATTCTTGGTCACCATCTTGCACTGACTTTTATCATACCCAGATGGTCATATAGGATCCGCAGAATAGTGGTATCTGATACTCTAACTAATGCAGATAACTGTTTTTTCTTCAAACGGGCATCCTCCAGTACAAGTTTTTCCACTTTTTCGATTATGTCTGATGTGGTGGCCTCAACTGGGCGCGGTTTTTCCACTTTTTCGATTATGTCCAGAGCGGGGGTTGTCTTCAATCGACTCTCAACCATGTTTAAAAAGACCATGGCACTTATAAATCATGGATTTACCAGGGTAATCCTCCCCATAAACGGCTTGCATTTCATTTAAAATGGTTTGGCCATTCTTTCCATGCTTGGTAAGGATTTTTTTTCACGGCAAGGTGTTTAATTTTCTCCATAGTTTTAGTTTTCTTCCGGATTTACTTGTTTGAAACGAATGACGCAACAGGGCTAAAACTCTATTTATATTATGATGATATCCTATTCCCACTCCATCCCCTCCATTTCACAAACTTTTGGACCTCCCGGCGTATGTTGTTCGACAAAATTGCTACATTTCTACACTACATTCTTTCTAAAAGAGTTATTTTATACAACTGTTATATTGAATTAGCCAAATCTTTAGTTTACAATGTTTTATTGTTTGATATTGTTTGTAAATTATTCTTTATAAACTGATAGAAAAAACTTAAGATTGTATAATTATAAAATAGACCGAGATTTCACGATTTAGGTTTCACCAATGTAAGTTGACCCTCTCTCAAGTAGCCACGTAGTGCTTGCAATTTCTCAATAATAGATAGAGATTTGTGAAGCAATATATAGTTAATGTTTTAACCCGAATTTTTTGCGGAATCGGAATTTATGTGGGAAAAACTAAACATTTTTTTATTAAATACGATAGTCAAATCAATTTTCAAAACACTTAAATTACGATTTATTTAATGCATAACCAAACTAAAATAATAACTAATCCATCTTTAGGGTTTTGTTCCTCAAAAGGAAAAAAACGAAACTCTTATAGCTCACTTTGTTTTCCGTCTGTCCGTGTGTCTAGAACATTTTACTTGAGATTGCATTGAGGTATCAACCAGAAATGAATATCAGATATTCAGTTCCTTGGAGCTTAGAAATTAATCTTCTAATACAACGCAGTCAACGCAAAATATATGAACATTTATGTATCGTTTTTGCTTCATTTTGTATGAAATGAAGTATAGTCGTAATAAGTATACTTCCAGAAGACCTGTAGTTATGTAATTTAGGAAGTAAGATTTTATAATACTAATAAGAGAAAAAATCGAAAAGTAAAAATTTATTAGTATTTCATAGAAAAAACACATTACAAACTTATATTTGTAGTATATTTCATACTAAATAATTATATAATATGTGCCCGGAAACTTAAGTTTCATTACTTTATTCGCCGCATCATCAAAACCTTTAAGGCCGAATCACATTCCTAAAATTCGTACAGAACCCTCTGTGGGCGAGTCCGACTCGTGCTTGGTTGTTTTTTTCTTAAATATACTTAAATAAACATTCGTATATTTCAAGCGGGCGTAGCCGCACGGGCGCCGCTAGATTATAATATTTTTGTAAATCTATATTAGGTTTATGTAAAAAAAACAGGAAAGCGAAGGCAATCGTGCTGTACTACGAGTACATAACTAATGTAACAAGTCCATTTTTAGTACAGCTCAATTGTTTGAAGAGTAACATTTTCAAAGTACAAACGTAAATATTTTAGTATTACATTGTCTCTAGCAGGTACAAATGGTGTGACAATGAGACATATGTTAGGGTTCCGTACCTTTTATGGAAAAAGGAACCCTTATATCTTATAAGGGTCGCTTTGTTGTCCGTCCGTCTGTCTGTCTGTCAAGAGCCTTTATCTCAGTAACACCTGGTGATATCGAGTTGAAATTAAAATCATATACTCCGCTCTACGGCTCCATGATTTCCTGAAAAATTATGTATTTTTCGTATAAACACATATTTCACTATAAATGGAATCAAAATTAATAGGGTACTTCCGGTGGACCTAGAATTATGAAATTTCGCAGCTAGTATCTACAGTACCTACTTAGAAAAAAATCTGAAAACTATATATTTGTGGTTGAATCCTAAAATACAATAGCCTTAAAAGGGGGGCAAAATTTGGTATTAAAGCCGCTAGCTAAGTGAGGTATCAGATGAAAGGCTAAACTAAGCTTGAATTTTAGAAAAGTACTCGAGACTTCCAATTTTTGTACGGAACCCTCGGTGAGCAAGCCCGACTCGCGTTTTGTCCTCGTTTTTTTTATCTAAAGGTTATTTAAATGTTTCACGTGTCATTTTTATTGCAATAATGTTGTCTAATTTTAATTAAGGAATAAATAATCTTGTAAATTGTCTCGAGAATGTACTCTTTCCATTGAGAAAGGACGAACAAAATGAGGCTTACAATTAGAACTAGAGAGTCGTAGGCATAATTTTTTAGTGTTCTCTTAACTCACAAGGCAAAAATGGAACTCTTTGAATTAACTTTGTTGTCCGTCTGTCCACCTGTCAAGACCATTTAATTTAAGATCGCTCGAGAATATCAAACTGAAATAAATATCAAATATTCAAGTCTACTGTCCCATGAAGCACAGGAAGCTTGTAAGTCAACCCATTCTCGTCATTCATCGTTTTATAGCATTAAGTGTACAATTCGCATTCGTAGTCAAATCTTAAGGGTACTTCCCGTGGATCTATAGTTATGAAATTTCACACAAAGCGAGAATTTATAATACAAATGAAGGAAAAATCAGACAAGTGGCAGTTTTAGATTTTTTTATATTATATAACTTTTTTTTGGAATTCACTTCATACAAAATGAGGGCCGAAAGAAAAATTTAATTAACTAAATATAAGGAGTATACAAAGACTTTTTTATTTCATATTGAAAAAAGGCGTCACAGTAACTACAGTCGTGAATAAACAAAGCGAGGCGCATATGTACGTGCTCTTTAATGTTTGTTAACAAATATGAATACGATCTGTTATTGATATGAGTCTGAAGCACGCTAGTTTGTTTTAAAAAGCTAACAGAAAAATAATCCATTTTTTTAGCTTCACGTTTTATTCCGCACATAGCAGGGTAGGCAGAGGGAACCTCAGAACCTAGTGCCAAGACATTCCGTTCCCGTGAAGACATTTCCGTTCTACATTTACAGCCGAATTTTGAAAGCATTGCGTATTGAGTGGCGGAACTCCACGCCACGCTTTGCCTTGTTAACAGGGAGAAGAAATGAAAATATTAATAAATAATAATTGATTTCGTCGAGTGGGAATCAAACTCACAACCTCGTCAATATATGACTAAATCGTGTATGTACACAATAATATTCATTCACATTCAACATAGTGTAATTACATGAATATAGAACATAATGCGTTGTCGAAGTGCCGTTAAATTGGTTCAGTAGATCATCTTTCTAAGCTCTCCGTTTAATGTTACATAATATTTATACAAAGAGAACGAATTTGATTGCTGGATTTGATGGAAAGTATGCATTACACTTTAATATATAATGTATAGTAGTAATATTTAAGAAAAGTAAAAGAATTCGTCTTAAATCATAACCAAAAATATTTGAAGTCGTCGTGGCGCGCGCACGGGCACAAGTTCCACAGTAAACGCTATTGTTGTGGGTTTGATTCCCACTCGGGGTTATGAAATAAAACCATATAAAAACAATTTATCAGTTCCATATATAATAAAGTACAATAATTGACAACTCTGACAGCAGCATTTCTTGTTAATATCTACCAGATGAAACGTCCAAGTTACATATTTGTTATTTAATATAAAAGTGCTGTTCGGGAAAGTAATAAGACAACTTTATACCTAAATATTTATGTTTATTAGTACGTGACCAGGCCAATATGACCAATATATGAATTGATACTAAGATACATACATTTGTATTATGATGCAACAAAACCAAAAAGTAATTTAATTTTTCCACTTCGTAGAGTTAGCCACTGCGTCGAGTAAAGTTTTTATGTCCCATATAAATGTTTTAAATTTGGAATTTCTGCCTTTGATGTTTTGTGGAGTTTAATTTAAAACTAAAACCAGAATAGTTTATGTATAGTATACATATATTATGACTTTTTCCCAATTAGAATAAAAAGAAGCACAGCAAAAGCCTACGAATTCATAATCTCATTTCTCAAACCTAGGTAGGTAGGTGAACTTATTTAGAAGCTCTGCTCTGCCTTATCAGGTAAAGGGATCATAAACAAGCCAAAAGTATAATTTTTTAAAGCAACAAATACTCATTTACAGGCTTTATGAAAATATAGTTCAACCGCATTTGTTCTTCTAAGCATTGATTGTCTTTATCGGGTAGATATTAACAAGAAATGCTGCTGTCAGAGTTGTTAATTATTTTACTTTATTATATATGGATAAATTGTTTTTATATGGTTTTATTTCATAACCCCGAGTGGGAATCGAACCCACAACAATCGCGTTCACAGTGGAACTTGTGCCCGTGCGCCACGACGACTTCAAATATTTGGTTATGATTTAAGACGAATTCTTTTACTTTTCTTAAATATTACTACTAAACATTATAAATTAAAGTGTAATGCACAATTTCCATCAAATCCAGCAATTAAATTCGTTCTCTTTGTATAAATATTATGTAACATAAAACGGAGAGCTAAGAAAGAACTACTAACCAATTTAACGGCACTTCGGCAACGTATTATGTTCTGCATTCATGTAACTATGTTGAATATGAATGAATATTATTGTGTACGTACACGATTTAGTCATATATTGACGAGGTTGTGAGTTTGATTCCCACTCGAGGAAATTAATTATTTTTTATTAATATTTTCATTTCTTCTCTCTGTTAACAAGGCAAAGCGTGGCGTGGAATTCCGCCACTCCATACGCAATGCTTTCAAAATTCGGCTATAAATGGAGAACGGAAATGTCTTCACGGGAACGGCATGTCTTAGCACTAGGTTCTGAGTATATATATATATATTTATAGAGTGTCGAAGGAAGCGATTGAAATATAATATAAATAGTACGTACCTAGTTACGTACGTACGTAGAATCTCTTTCTAAATAATTAATAATTTAGAAACATATAGACGATATGTCTTTTTATTTTATTTTTAAAAAACGTTAATTATTATCTAAACTTTCTAGATTGTAGATGCTGCTGATTTAGAATTGAGAAATGACAAAAGTGACCTAATAGTGTAAGCGTGTGTAAAAAAATACCAATTACAGCAATTTAAAATTTCCCACTTTAGTCACAATTCACAAAATCTAATATGTTGCAGCAATTGTAATATATATGACTCGTTGTGTATATCTTGTACCAGTATAGTGTAATTGGACGTTCATTACATACGCTACAAATGATATACTACTGACAAATAAGTTATCACCATGGGATTTCAGTGTACGAATATATTGGGTATGTGTTTATAGTATTTAAAGATAAATATTAAATTAAATCAAAATTAAATCAAGGTAGGCAGAGGGGACCTAGTGTTAAGACACTCCGTTCCCCACTTTCCTTTGAGTTCTGTAGGCATTGCGTGTTAAGTGGCGGAACTTAACGCCGCGCTTTACCTCGACACCAGAGCGAGGAAATGAAAATATTAATGTAAATAAATACTCCATTTACTCGAGTGGGGATCCCATAGAGGGGAGGGGAACCCACAACCAATCGATTTTACAGTCACACTTTGTGCCCCTGCGTTACGACTGGCCTCATTTAAAGATATGTGTATATATTGTATTGTACTTACACGTATACACATATCTCTGTCTATATTCAAAAGCTCGACGTTGAGTTTTGCCACTCAATTCGGAATGCTGCGAAAATTACGGTGGAAAGTGGGGAACGGAGTGACTTAACACTAGTTTCCTTCTCCTTATATGAAAACCCAAAAAAAATCATCAAGAATTGTTCTACCAAACATGTTTAATTTCCTGTGATCAGTGACAGTTTGCTAACAGCTTAATGGATTTGTTGCACTTTGGATTTTCAAAATATTCAGTATAAAACCAGTTTCATATTTTTTTTGTTGACGAAACTGCATAACCTAGAAATGCAATGGAAATGGTCTAATTTCAAAAACGATGATGTTCTCGCATTAACATCTGGTTTTACATGTATATTTTCTGTAGAACAGAGCCATAATTGTTTTTTCTAATAGTTATATTAAATTGGCCAGTCGTGGCGCCGTGGCTCGACGGATTTTGGGTTGGATTCCCACTCGAGGAAATGAATTATTTAAAATTTTCATGTCTTCTCTTCTCTCTGGTGTCGAAGAAAAGCGTTGAGTTCGCCACTCAACACGAAAAACCGTGTGAATTCTGCTAAAAATGGAGAACGTAGTGTCTTAACACTAAGTTCCCTAAAAAACATATTGCGATCATGAACACTTCTTATCTATATTTTACAAAGGATACTTTTCTTTAAAAATAATTAATTTTAACGTAATTCAAATATTTTATTTTATTAGAACTGAAAATAGAAACCCTGAAACAAGTTGTGGACCGGAAGACGACTTCCTGTGGCAGAAAACAAAATATGGAAAGAAACTTTAACATTGTATTGTTCGTTTATTTATTTCACAATGGCCAACAACCTCCCCCTTCTATCATTTATCATTTCAATTGGTTATGTTAATCGAAAATCGTTATTTATGAAAATGGTTATTATTATTTTTGTATTATACTTTAAAATAGCAACGGACGGAGGATTGCAGCTACAATAGATATTAAAGCAGTGTATGTAGCAGTGATTGAGTGCTTATTGTCGTCGATTTCATAATACCAAGAAATCTCTGTTTGAAGTGGAGATTTCAAGATTATCTCAGTGGCTTAATTCAATAGAATTATTTACACTTTTTGTTATATATCTTTTGATTATTTTAAATATTTAGAGGCCATAGAGGCGCATTAGAACGACCTGCCTTATAACGCGGTGCTTGTAAATTTGATCCTCACTTGGGGAAAGTGAAACATTCCATTGTAAATTTTTTGGCTTTGAGCTCCACCACTCAACATACAGGATCTAGAAATCGGACGGAAAGAGTCTCTACTATGCTTTACGCAGGCTATGCATAAAGCATAGCAGGTGCGAGCATGCGAGCGTGAAGCTCAATTAAATATCATAGTAGACTGTAAAAAAAGTATGGCTAATAACTCTTTTAGAGTATGAAGCTCCGAAATTTAATGTCAGTAACTTTTAATAGTACCTATATTAAATTTCAATACTGAATCAAAACAATTTGACAAAATTAAATCATTGAAAGAAAATACTTTGAATCAGCTAACATGTCCTTCTGTCTTCATTTTTAAAATATATTTTTTAGAAAAATGGAGAGGGATGGATGGAGGAGAGTAAAATAACCATATAAAGGTTTCACTTGCTTTTTTGGGATGAGAAATCGTAAAAACATTTCATGATCTTAATGCGTAAGTTATTCCTCCGAAAATTGTAGACATTGATATTTTATTGATATTACATTGTTATTTTAGTTCTATTAGACTATTATTTCAAATTCGTAGTAATTTTGAGAGAATTTTCTGACTATCGACAGTGTTTATTTTAGTTGAATATTCTAATAGATAGTAAAGCTCTTAATAATTTGTTTGAATTTGTTATATTGAACAATTTTTATCATGAAGAACTAGTTTCGTATAATGTTGACCATTAAAAATAGATACAGATTTTAAAATCTATATATATAAAAGGACATGTACTTGGCTGACTTAGGTAAGACGCACGCACAGCCGTAACCGCTGTGCTTAGAAACGTGAAATTTGGACAGATGTTTATTTTCATAATCTGGACATCCACTAAGGGATTTTTTAATTTTTTTTACCCTAAAGGGATGAAATAGGGGTTGAAAGTTTGTATGGGTTTTTTTTAAATCGGCACTGATTTTTATAAAATTTTAAATTCAGACTCTTAAAAATATTTCATGGAACACGTGTTTCATGGTTTCTTAGAATTCTCCCCTTAAGGGTTCAAATAAGGGTCTGGAAGTTTTTATGGAAAAATCTTTAAATCGCCACCGATTTAAAAAAAAAAAAAAATTTGACTTTTAAAAATATTTTATTGAACACGTGTTTCGTGGCTTTTTAAGAATTTACCCCTAAGGGTGCAAATAAGCGGGCAAAGCCGCGCGCGCCCTCTTGTATATAATAATTACTTATGCAATGAAATAGTATTCTTCTATGTATACTTCAATCAGGCTACGTTCAGACCCGGCGGGAAACCACGCAAATCTTATTTATATGACTATTGTCGTCATCGTTCAGATAGTATCCGCTCGACAAGTAAAACGTACTGGTACCGTAACCCTGTGCCGCGTACCGGTGTATAAAATACTTTGGAACCAAAACTTCTGAAGGCATCATTCGTTCAATTTCAATTCCGGCGCCGTCACGATGACGAGACTAGTAACCGCAACCGCTTATTAACTGCAGCTGCGGTGATATATAATACAATTTTGCGGTTCCTAACAGCGCGTTTGCGTAACCGGGGGCGGTTACCACGTGTCTGAACGGCCATTAATGTTTCTCAAAATATTACTCATGGGCCCCAAAATTAGCAGATCGATGCCTGACGCCGGATAAGTACTGAAATTTGGCAAAAATAAAAATTCGGCTGGTTTTTGGCAAGCCGCAATTATAGCTGACACTACAATTTTTGGCGGAAACTGGCCGAAATCGAAACTTTAGTCGGTTACTAATAATAAGGAATCTGTTGTTTCTTCTAAGGTACAGATCTCGAGAAAGAAATTCAATTTTTGGAAGGATGAGGTTATTTTTTTCTTACTTAACACATAAAGTTATGACAGTATTTAAAACAATAATTTAAACTTACACAAATCGATTGTGAAATCAATTCTGATAGTTATAAACTTCTGATGGTTATATCATCTTTCTAATTATGACTGTGAGCAGTGAAAAAGTTTGATATTTTAGTCTACCGACTTTAAGCCTGCCAATTG
>DWLH01001836.1:0-11876 GCA_018249795.1 Heliconius telesiphe telesiphe | reverse complement strand
TGTTCTTCATTTTAATTTCGGTTGACTGTTGATCCTATTTTTTATCGTTACCAGCTAGGAGCAAGAAAAGGTTTTGAAAGAGAATTGAATCCATAAACAGAATGTAGCCAGGAAGTTTGAAACTTATCTATGAAAGGGTTCCTAATAAATAATAGGGAACCTAATAGGGAACCTAATTTTGAGAGATTCATTTCCGACGAATATTCGAGATATAGCATGTTAAATTGCGGAACTCTACGCTCATGTTTGTTAGGGAATTGAAAATAATAAAAATAAAAATAATAATTTCCCGTATGGAGATGAAACTCACAGAAACCGTGCTTTCAATAATGCAGTGTCGCGTTGATGACTTATGACTACCTGATATTTACAAATCAAATATGTAAACACTTATATAATATAATAACAGAACACGTATATTAATCATACAAATTGTTGTTCTTTAGATTTTTGTTTACTTAATCTGTAGAAACCTGAATGGTTTGTATTTATATTAAATTTTTGTGTTTTATTTAATATACAGTGTGTTTCCTAAAAAAAATATTAATTAATTAATTAATAATCAAAATCAGTTTCATACTGTTTTTTTTTTTGGAAAAGGACAAGGCAAACGAGCGTTCGGGTCACCTGATGGTAAGTGATTACCGCCGCCCACGACCCCGTGCAACACCTGAGGAGCTACAGGTGCGTTGCCGGCCTTGAAGGTGGAGAAACATGTGCTTTTTGAAGGTACCCATGTCGTATCGACCTGGAAACACTGCCGCGGGTAGGCCATTCCTCAGTTCCGTGGCACGTGGAAGGAAGTTCCCACGAAACCGCAAAGTAGTGGACTGCCACGTGTCCAGGTGGTGTGGATGATATTTTAGCTTATGACGTACTGTGCGGTTAGAAAATTTGACGGCAGGTAACAGGTCAAACAGTTCCTCAGAACACTCCCCATGATAAATGCAAGAGAGAACGCACAGCGAGGATACGTCTCTACGCAAAGCCAAAGTATTAAGCCTTTCACAGATCATTGGGTCCCCAATGATTTGAATGGCTCTACGTTGTATGCGATCAAATGGTTCAAGCTGTTAGTGGTGTGCACCAGCCCAGTGATGAGAACAGTACTCCATATGTGACCGAACCTGGGCCCTATATGGGGCCAAACGGTGTTTTGGCGTGAAGTACCGTCTCGCTCTGTTGATGACCCCCAGTTTCTTCGAGGCCAACTTGGCCTTGCTTTCCAGATGATCGCGATACTGGTAGTCACTCGAAACATTAAGGCCCAATATACTGATACTGGGCGCGGCTGTAAGGGGAGTGTTTTGAAAGACTGGCGATACAATAAATGGCATTTTTTTAGTGGTTAACGCGCAAACTTGTGTCTTCAGGGGGTTGAACTGAACTAAGTTCCTTTCACCCCATGAGGAGATATTGTCGAGGGATGCCTCAACAGAGGACATAAGTTTATTTCGGCACTGTTCAGCGTTTTCCCGAAAAAGACTTGCTCGGCCGGAGTTAACAGCGTCCACTGTGCTATTATCTGCATAGCAATGAATGCTAGAATCCTCTAACATGTCATTGATATGCAGAAGAAACAGCGTAGGGGACAGCACGCAGCCTTGGGGAATGCCAGCGTTCACATATGTTTAGAGCTAAAACCGTCGACAGCGAGCTTGATGCTGCACCCAGTGAGAAAGTTGGCGATCCATAAATTCTCGGGAAGCCCATAGAATGGAAATTTAGCCAGGAGCGCCTCATGCCACACTCGATCAAAGGCCTTCGCCATGTCCAAACTAACTGCCAGGCCCTCTCCCTTGCTTTCAATAGACGCAGCCCAGCGGTGAGTAAGGTAAACCAGAAGATCACCGGTTGAGCGACCATGGCGGAAACCATATTGTCGGTCATTAATCAATCGGTGATCCTCTAGATAAACCAAGAGCTGGCTATTAATGATGCTCTCCATGACTTTTGAGAGTAGGGAGGTGATAGGTGATAGGCCTGTAGTTAGATGGATCGGAACCATCGCCTTTCTTTGGGATCGGGTGGATAAGAGCGCTCTTCCATGAGTCTACGCCGACTAAGTAGAAGTGCTGAAACAAACGCGTTAGCACCGGTGTCAGCTCAGGAGCACAAGAACGGAGCACTAAGGCAGAGATGCCTTCTGGCTCGCTCGACTTGTGGATGTCCAAAACGACAGAGCTCGCCTCACCACAGCTGTTTGGTTAAACTTAACCTCAAGCATTGAGCTCTGGCACCGCGGGATGGTCGGCGGCGTTGTTCCTTGGTCATCCAAAGTCGAGTTTGGGGCAAAGAGAGCGCCCAGGAGATCGGCTTTCTCTTTTGCTGTGTGGACCAAGATGTCATTTCCCGTGCGTAATGGCGGAAGCGAAGGCTGGCTAAAGTTACCAAGTGCCTCCTTTGAGAGCGCCCAGAACTGATGAGTTCCAGGCGGGTAGCTCTCAAGCTTCTCACCAATTTTGGCGATATGCTTGGACCTTGCTATGGCAATTTGCCGTTTAAAGAACCTAGAGGCTCGGTTATACTTCCTTTTTGAGGTTTTCACCTCCGGATCCTTAGTAACCAGTGCCTCAGCCCAGATTTGATATGCCTCGCGTTTGCTAGAGCCAGCAAGCTTGCAAGACGTATCAAACCAAGGCTATGACTTGCCACTGACTGGCACTACAGTGCTAGGAATATAAAGTTCCATGCCCTATAGAACCATGTCGGCAACAGCAGCGGCACAGGTACTAGGATCATCAGAAGAGCAGCAAACCGGCCCCCAGGGATAAGATGAGTAAAATGTACGCATCCCATCCCAATCTGCTGACTTGTAGTGCCAAACGCGACGAGTTGCGGGTGACCTGCAGCTGCCGCGCTTAATAGGCACGACACTCCGTACCAGGCAGTGGTCATCGACGACAACCTGGTACTCTTCCGGATGTGAAGTCAACAGAAGGTCCAATAAAGAGGCATTATGGTTGTCCACGTTCGGGAGTTGCGAAGGCGATTCAACCAATTGGGACAATCCGTTCGTCATAGCAAGGTCAAATGCAGCCCTCCCCGTGTGGTCGGTGGTGCGTGATCCAAGCCAACTGCCATTGTGCGCATTAAAATCGCCAAGTATCACGATCTCAGCGGATTGGATCTGTGAGAGCATATCGTCGATAGCCGATTGAATGTGCTCCATGAGCCGATCCGTTTCTGTATTAGCATCTGCACTGTGGGACCTGTAAAGGCATGCGTAGACTCGGGCACGATCGTCCGAGTCAACACGGAGCCAGATAGTGGACGGGCCCGACCTTCAAAATGGGCAAGACGACGGAAACTTAGGTCCTCCCTTACGAACACAGCGACCCCGGCATGAGGCATAAAATTATGTTCTATTTTGTAGCCGGGGTATTGGAGATAGGCTGTGTCGCTCGGTCGGGCAATTTGAGTATCCGTCAGGAATAACAAGGCCGGCCGTGCCGTCTCTAGATGATGGACGGCGTTTAGGTTGGAATATAAACCTCTGATATTGCAAAAGTCCACGTTGAGCGTGGAAGGGGTTGCCGTGGAGCGTACGTCTCGTTTGCCCTGTATATAGCGCAGAACTGTGCCCTCCCCAGAATTCGAAGGGCGGCCTGAGTTTGGAGACTCAGGGAGGGATTCTCCAGCACTAGAGGTGCTGGTACCCTCCTGGGGTAGTTTCTTTTTGAGTGCCGCTATCATATTCCATGGAGGGGTGGGGGTTGGGCTCCGGAGTCCGGCATTACCTGATGCGAAAAGCAGGGTAGGCAGAGTAGGCAGGGGGAACCTAGTATTAAGACACTTCGTTCCCCACATACGAATTTTTGGAAGCATTGCGTTTTGAATGGCGAAACTCAACGCCGGGCTTTGCCTTAATGCCCATGCGAAAAAATTAAAATATTAATAAATAATATTTTAGTAATTCGAGCGACGATCGAACCTACAATCGTCGCGTTACAGCTACACTCTTGTGCCCTGGGCCACGACGGCATCAATGACAATTACGGGAGTTGTTTTTACTTAACTTAACTTAATTTAGTTTCACGCTTTATCCCTAGCGGGGTAGTCAGAGAGAACGGAGCGCCAAACGCTACGGTCTCTTTATACCTCTTTCGCCTCGTCCACTGTCATGCTTTTTACGTGACCTTCCTCCAGTATCTTTGATACTGTGTTTTCGAAGGTCAACCGAAGTTCCCCTACCTCTCTTACCACTCACTTTTCCATCATAAATCTTTTTTGCCATTCTTTCATCACTCATTCGTTCGACGTGCCCAAACCAGCTGAGCACGTTCTTCTTCATTCTTACAGTGACATCCTCGCTAGTACCTGCCATTCTGTGTACCTCTTTTTTTGTTTTTTTGTTTTTACTTAAAATAAATAATTAATTATATTATTAAAGTATTCATAATTAACAAGGATGCGCTATGCCAACTTGGTTGTTTAATTTGTATTTGGATAGCTGTTTTAAGGAAACAACGTGATATGGGAGTGAAAGTAGGTTACTTAAATGTGAACCGCTAGGGATACAGCGTGAAGATAGTAGTAGTAGGTAAATGTTAAAAAATCTACACAGCGGTATACATTTACTGTTCTGTTCAGATACTTCCGCCCAACATAAGCCTTCCAAAGATCACAAACAAGATAATTATGTCAATTCATCGTATCGACGCTTGCGGACGCCCGCCCGCCCGTGCACTGATAAGAGTCCATCACTCAATAATAAAGAGTTATGAGAAAAGTTTGCTTTGTAAATTTTGGGGCCAATTTCGCGTTGATTAGGGGTAGGGTTTTGTTTGTAATTCATTTCGTACATTGAATTTATGTCTGTATTACCACTTTGTGATATATTTTCATTATACAGCATGAGTATTAAAGGTAAAAAGGATTTGAAATAACTTCGTTACGTGTTTTAAGCTGAATTATTGTGTTTAGTAAGATACATGTAAAAAAACTGACTTTGTTATTAATATTTTAGTTTTAAATTTCGAATGTAAAAGTATTTACGTTGTGGAACATACATCATATGTTATTAAAGTAAATTGCAGCGTAGCACGCCGCGTATTTTCAGTTGTGTGTTATCTAAGATATATATGTAGATTATAAATAGATATTTAAGTTATCGTCATAGATTAGAGGTCGTTGTGATCCAGGATCACAAGCGTGTGACTGAACGTGACGGTTGTGGGTTCGATTTGCTCTCGGGGATCTTAATAGCTTACTGTTCGCCTACTTATAGAAACCCAATGACCTACGCATTTTTTCTAGTTAGAACATTATAAACAATGTAAATATAAACATTCACAAGAGTACTTTAGATTTAGTTGGCAATTAATTGACTTTATTACCTTAAATTATCCGTAAATTCTATTTTTACTATATGAAAATTTTTACTAAATAAAAAAAAAAACAGTTTCACACTGAATATCGCACACAGCAGGGTAGACAGAGGGAACCTAGTGTTAAGACACTCCGTTCCCCACTTTCCATCGAGTTCTGGAGGCATTGCGTGTTGAGTGGCGGAAATCAACGCCGCGCTTTGCCTCGACACCAGAACGAAGAAATGAAAATATAAATGTGAATAATTATTTCACATCCTCGAGTGGGGATCGAACACAACCAGTCGATTTTTTGCTCCTGCGCCACGACTGGCCTTCGCAATAAATGTTATTTTTAAATTCAATCTAAAAACTATCCAGCCTAGTAAAACTTGTCACACATCAGCTGTCAACGGTCATCGATTATGTTAAATAGTCATCGTTGCATAAATATTTATTTAAAATGATTATTATTTAAATTGAAACAGATTTTGTAAAATTGCATCGAAAAATCAGTTATGTATTTAATTAATGATAATGAATTAACTATTATTCGTTATCATATAATTTAAGCTTCGCTCGTGT
Source organism: Heliconius telesiphe telesiphe (assembly GCA_018249795.1). Classification (NCBI taxonomy): domain Eukaryota; kingdom Metazoa; phylum Arthropoda; class Insecta; order Lepidoptera; family Nymphalidae; genus Heliconius; species Heliconius telesiphe. The sequence continues at coordinate 5,982 of DWLH01001836.1, read as the reverse complement.
CACTGCGATCTGTGGTTAGTTTCAATATTAATATAATGCTTGAAATAAGTGAATAGTAAGTATATACTCATAGCTAAACATGTAAGTAAGGTCAGTAAACCTACATTCTTATATTTTTGAGATTCTTATAATTTGTCTGAATGATTGAAAAACTTGATTGTGAATTAAAAAAAAAAAACTAAATAAATTAGCTTCATGCTGAATCCCGTACATATATAGCATACACATTGCGTGTTAAGAGGCGGAAATCAACGCCGGGCTTACGGATACCATACAGTAGTCTGGTAGTTCTACTAAAATTGTTATTTTTAGCCAAAAATTGTCTTTTTTAAAACCAGCGTGTAAAGCTGTAATTTTGCTGTGAGATATAAGCTTGGACATTATAATGCACGTTTATTGAAGTGGTATCTATGAACAACCCCTATTTATTTTATAAATTGTTTTTTTTTTTAAATGTGTTAATACGGACAATGACTACTAGTGTAGAATAATTATAAACAAGTAAAGGAAAATGATGCTGTGGTACCAACAATGATTCTTTACAACAGAATTGAAATTAAATACTTATTTATCTTCACGCTGTATTACTAGTTTGAAAGTTGGAGAGAACGGAACGCCAAACGCTACGGTCTCTATATACCTCTTTCACCTCCTCCACTATCATCAACTTTTCATACATGCCATCTGGGGCGTTCTCATGCTTTTTACGTAATTTTCCTCCTTCAGTATCTTTTATGCTATATTTTCGAAGGTCAACCGAGGTCTTCGGTTCTTCGGGTTTCGAACCCAACCCTATCTTTGTTACCGCTCACTTTTGCTTCATGAATATTTTTTGCTATTCCTTCATCACCAATCCATTTGCACGTTCTATTATATTATCACCGAGAAAAGTATGATTGACTTATTTCTAGCGGATCAGTATATTTAAGGTTAAGTTGTGGACACACGAGTGCTTAGGATGCTATCCTGGAAACAGACCAATATGTAGTCGTTGAACGAGTTGGTACGAGACGTCCAAAGTTGGAGTCGAACTATGGCATAAGAAGCTGGAAGTGTTAAGATCCATCGATCAAAGAGGAATAAGTACTTTCAAATTATAAGACATCTTTGAAACAGAAAACGGAAACGTTGAAGTATACTCTGCCATTATATTTAAGAATTATATGAGAAAAGCAGCGACAGAAATATGTGATAAATGAAAACGAGGTTTTAGTAAAAAGCACGATAAATGGTGGGATGATAAAGTGAAAGACACTGTAGAGAAAAAAAAATCGTTAGGATCATTAGGACACAGATAAATCTTTTTAAAAAAGAAAAAGGATAAGCTACAAAGGCACCAAACGAAAGTACTGATAAAGATGAAGCGTGAAAGTTCTGAGAAAGAAAGAAATAAAATGTTAACAAGCAAAATTTCTAACAAAATTTTAGTAACTCCTAAGTTTGTTTACTAATTTGCCACACATTTTACAGCAGTGAGTAGATCGCAGGAGGTCCTAAACCAAGATTTTTTTTTTAGATGTTTGACAGAGGTGTAAGATATTTTGGGAGACTGCCTTCGGTACAATACTTTAATCGCCTGTTGTAAATTTTGTTTATAGAGATCACTCAGCCTGTGTGCGAGAAGGAAAAGGCACGTCTCACGTATTGAATATGGTTGCGCCATGTCAACTTGGCAGCATGAAGTGACATGCCAGGGAAAATATCCTTCCCAAGGAAAGTCCTTTCTTAAAGAAGGACCAGAGCCTATTCTTGCATTCGAAAGAAATGAAGAAAAGACGCACAGGCGTATTGCCGCCGGTAACAGAATTAGCGGTGTCTTAGATGCATTAGTGAAACCGTAAAATAACAAAATAGTTGCACGTTTGGGTACACTGTGCAATACTTACGAACGACGCTGATATACGATAAAATATTCTATTTTATTTAAAAAAATCCAATACTGACGAACGACGCTGATATATGATAAAATATTCTATTTTATTATTATACGATAAAAAGAAACTTAAGATATGTAACATTAAATCCCTCGTAACTAGTTGTGTAAAATATCTTAAATTATATGGGTTGCCGAAAATACACAATATGACTAAACTGACTGTATCTTCAATAGTTAGTCAAATCGGTACGCCGAGGTATAAACTGGCTCATCATATCAAGGACTCTTACCATTTTGTTTGTGGGCTGAAAGATCTTAAGTTAGCTAACAAAGAAACCATACTCTCATACTTCGACAGTAAATCTTACTACCATCCTATACATTTTTCTAGCATTGGCAAATCTTTATTTCAAAGAGCCCACCAACTCTGCGACACTGAAAACCTATAGGACGAGCTTTGATAGGTGAAGAATGCCTTTCATCAGAGCAAGATGCCTACTCCCTCCCTCCAGCGTTATCAAAAGACCCTCAGTAGAAAGACAACCGGGACTTCTACCATATATAAAACAACTTTTGAAACAGACAGAATTGCAATTTTTCTCTGCAGTGTGTAACCTATAAATACTATATAGTAACTGAGATTTAACATACATTGTTCATAAAAGGGGAAGCATCGGTATTGGGGGAATCTCCGATATCAAGAATGGACATGCGAAGTCAGCTGCGTTTGGGTAAAGAGCTTATAAACCTAACCATAATATCGGGCCTTATAAACCACAAACCCTCACTCTGGAGAAAATATATATATACAGGAGGAAGGTAACGAAAAAACATAAGAAATGGCATTATAAAGAGTATGGCATTTATAAAGTGGAACAGTGGATAAAGTAAAATATACAGAGAGTAGGGCTTTTGGCGCTCCGTTCTCTTTGACTACCCAGTTAGGGATAAAGTGAGATCTAAAAAATAAAGAATAAAGAAAAATAGAAATAAAAACAACTAAAGAATTTTTACAGAAATCGTAAAATTTTAGATATACTTCATTAACTCTAAATATAAACTTTAAGTAGAAGTAGCTTATTTTTGTACTGTTTTATATGCGAAAAACAGTAATAATATTTATAACGTTTCCATTACACTGAAACTGAATGCCATGGAAGTGATATAGCAAGAAGATTCAAAAGAATAGAATCCGAGAAAAATTCACGAACAAAATTTAGGTACTACGTAAATTTTTAGTCATATGGTTTAAACATTAAACATTCATTACACGACCCATCAGTGAGTACTAGTACTATTAGAAATATGTAAGATTCAGGACTACAGCCTAAAATCAGACCCATTCGTCTACTCTAAAAGCTAATAATCATTGTCTTCACCTACTTCTCTTCTAGCGTCATTGCCGTCTTTTACCATTTTATTAGCAATGACGTCGCAATCTATAATATTTTTACATAAATCACGTTGGAATTTTATCAAATTATTCATTCAAAGTACATGAAATGTGCTGGTTACTGAATTTGTTCAAAATGTCAATATAAATATATATTAACGATTGCCGAAACATTTTTAATCTATAAGTAGTAAATAAAGATATCAATGACGATTGATGTGCTACAATTAGGAGGATCCAATTTAAGACTTATTTATAAATTGTTAAAGCATCCATGGCGGCAGTTCCACCGTCGGTAATTAAAGCTCTGCATGCTAACATTATTATAACCCAAAATAAACAGTACGTTAGATAATGTATTTTCGTGGCAATATTTAAAACAAAAGCTCGCTCGATCAATGACCCCATTTTTATAATTTTTTTTGCGATCGATTTTTGTGTAGCTACACCTTAATTATAAGCACGTTTTATTATTAAAAACTTTAAGTATGTACTTATTTCATTAAAAATAGCACAAAAATTAATATAGTTTAATTACGAATATTTTTGAAAAGAAATTAGCTAAGAATACACCAAATCTCCACGTAAAATATTCAATTTTTTGAAGGCTTTTTCTTAAAATAAATTTTTGTATACACTAAATCATTAAACTTGCCTAGAGACGACTTGTTTATTATTTAGTTAAGTATTTGATATGATATTCCTCTTCTCAAAATAATTTACGATTAATGAGTAAGCACAAAGAAATTAAAATTTGAGCGTTTTGGAGAACTGCCAAGTCACTATTTTATTATAAATATAAAAAAATCATAAATATTTTAAAATATATGTAAGTATTTCTCGAATAAATACACGGAACAGTGTAACTACTTCTACTTTCAATTTTGTTTTCATCTTGATGCTTTTATTCATATATAGCAGAGTAGGCTGACGGAACCTAAAAAGAGGAAATTCCGTTCCCCACTTTTCGCCAAATAATTAAAATATTATCGTGTAATTTGCATACGTTTTGTAAATAGAGGTAAATCGTGGTGCCTCCTGTCACATTTATAGTACCACCTACTATAAATGTGACAGGATTTTGGGTTCAATTCCCAATCGAAAAAAAAAAAATTTTTATTATTCATTTATTTGCTGTGGTAACCAAGCAAAACACTGTGTTAAGTTCATAAACAAATTAAATAATTAAGGCACTTAAGACGCAATGCTTCCAGTTTTCAGCAACAAGTGGGGAACGGAGTGTCTTAACACTAAATTTCCAGGATGCCTCTGCCTACCCTGCTAAGCGTGAAGCAAAAAATAATAATTAAAGTAAAAAATACTCTCATTCAGTACCATACATTATTTATAGTACGTTAAATTTTCGTTAAAAAAATATAATTCGAATAATTTTCGTTGCTATCAACATATAAATAGTACAGCATATACAGGTTGGAAGTGTAAGCACCACTTTAAATGAAACCACGGTTTTAACTACTGTATAAAAGCCTAATATAATTCAGAAAAAAAATTATTCCCAAAAATTAAAAAGTTTTTTTTCAAACAAAATAAATAATAAAATTATCGTTTTAAAATAAAACGCCATTTGTCAAGAATATTATAAACACGCACACGTACGCGCACACTAACCTGTCAAAGCGGCAACGTCGCTTACGCCTCATTCAAGAAATCGAGTCGCAGCAACTAGCGTAGGTATTTAACTAACGGCGGCGAAGTCATATTAAATCAACGCAACATTTAGGATTACACCTTACACACACTTTTATCATATTATTTCTGTCCAATTACGTTACATTTACGTTACGCTACGTTATTAAATTTTCAGTATCTCCCTTGCTCATGAATACATAAATTGCATCTGCGTAACAAATTACGTCTTACTTTATTCAGTAGATCCCCTGATTTTTTCGATACTACTCATGAGTACAGTATCGATACTTTCTATTCGATACCGTGCCCCTAAAACCATGAAACTACAAGTAATTAATTAAAAAGTTTGCTTAACTTAGTTGCTTAGTAGCTTAGTCGCTTGGTCGCTTGGTCGCTTGGTCGCTTGGTCGCTTGGTCGCTTGGTCGCTTGGTCGCTTGGTCGCTTGGTCGCTTGGTCGCTTGGTCGCTTGGTCGCTTGGTCGCTTGGTCGCTTTGTCGCTTTGTCGCTTGGTCGCTTGGTCGCTTGGTCACTTGGTTGCTTAGTCGCTTAGTCGCTTAGTTGCTTAATAACAATATAATACTTTATTGCACAAATAAGAAGAAGAATAAAATACAGTACATATAACAACGAATAACAAGTGTGCAATGGCGGTCTTATCACTAAAAGCGATCTCTTACAAGCAACCAAAACAAAAACGTAAGGATTTAACTTATAAAAGAAAGCAGAAAGGTGCAAAAAGTACTAAGAAATACATAAATCAATAGAAATACATATACATACATACATAAATATATTCATACATACATACATAAATACAACAGTTAAAAATAAATACATATACACTTATCATATTACCCTTTTATGAATTAACTTTAAGATAGTACTGTTTAAGACGTCCCAGTCGCCTGGGAACGTCTTACTTCCAATGGCAGCTTATTCCATAGTTTTACTGTTTTAACAGTAAAAGAGTCACTATAGCATTTCGTGCGGCATAATGGAATTTCGAGGATATAGTTATGGCGGGAACGGAGGTTTTGGGAATGTAGGGTGTCTGACCCCAGA
>DWLH01001835.1:0-11877 GCA_018249795.1 Heliconius telesiphe telesiphe | reverse complement strand
AATCCACCTTAAAGGCCGGCAACGCGCCTGTAGCTCCTCTGGTGTTGCACGGGGTCGTGGGCGGCGGTAATCACTTACCATCAGGTGACCCGAACGCTCGTTTGCCTTGGCCTCTTCCATAAAAAAAAAAAAGTGTATGATTGGAACATTATAACTATCGACGTTATTTCTACAATAATAGAAGTTATGTCATTAATACGTATGCAAATTTAACAATCTAAAAGGTTTCTATTTGGCAGCGAACTAACCCTGCGCTCATTTTTATTATGTAGATTGAGTGGATAAAAGTTTCACAATATCAGTCTGTGACACCAGAGGGCTTTAGACCGCCTCTCTAGAGTCTTTTCTATACTCAATTTGGCTGTATTTTTCATTACGCGATTCAATTTTTTTAAATTCCATTGCGATCGTAGAGATGTCTGAGTGTTATATAAAATTAAGTGAGCAATGATCTTATAATAAATATCAAATCTCCTTAAAAGAGAAATGTCAAAATTAAGTAGTTTATATTAACTCTAAGGGAGTTTCTGATTTATTTTGTTTTACCTCTAATGAATAACAATATTCAATATTTAAAAAGTGTCGTTTACGATTTTATTTTGATACGACAAGTAGCTACACACTTACCCATAGAAATTAAATTTATCTTGTCTAATAATATGACTTTTATCAAAATTTGTATTTTGAGATAAAAATATAAAAACATATATTCCAATGTGGGGTAAATATTAAAAAATACCTTATTTTATTTTTTTACAATTTAAAGTTAAATCTAGTGATTTGCGAGACTAAGTGACTCTTTAAGGTTTCAAATAAAAAAAATGGAGAAGCGATATGTCAAACAGTACACCTTGTCTCTTGCGTCTGTTCTGTCGGTCATTGCGAATATAATGATGAAACTATTCGTATAAAAAATCAGCTCGACGCTGTATCCCGCACACAGCGGGATAGGCAGAGGGAACATAGTGATAAGACATTCCGTTCTCCACTTACCGCTGAATTTTTCGAGTTGCGTGTTAAGAGGCGGAACTTAACGCCGGACTTTTTATACTATTCATATAACATTCAGTTTTTCCCAGTAGCTGCCTAATATGTGATTTAAACAATTCAGCACGTATGTCATATATATAATTATAATTTGTAGCGAAAAATATTTACATAGTCCAATCCAGAGAAGTCGTGGAGTAGGTGTGTGACTGTAAACGCGGCAAGTTATGGGTTCGATTCCCGCTCAGGGAAATAAAATATTAGATATTTTCAATTTTTCACTCCGATTTCGAGGCAAAGGACAACGTTGAGTTGGGGTACTCACATTTTAAGAATTCGGCAGAAAGTGGGGAGTGGAGTGTCTTAACACTAGGCTCCCTTTGCGTACCCTGCTACATGCGGGATCCAGCGTCAACTAAGCATCTGCTATAAAATATTTTAAAAACAATACAGTCATCTTGTCACATTCAAGTAAAAAAATAAAGAAAACCGCCGAAAACCGGTAACAAACTTTTTGCTAAGACAATAAAACTTCTTATTGTTACTCAACGTCATCTACAGTGCCAATTTACGTCACCGTTGAAATGACAACAGCTACTTCCCAACATTTATCATGTAAACGTTCAAGATCGGGCGCAGGGCTGTCTCCATTGAGATGTAAACAGGTTGACTTTATAAATTTTTAAGTACAACCAGCGAAATTAAACCAAGAAAATACTGTTCTTATATATTAAAAGTATAAGTTTACTATTATAAAATAAAAAGAGTATTATAGTGAAAAAAAAAAAGTTAGAATGGATACAAATCAAAAGTTTAGTTAAAACTAACTACTCATTACTTACTATGAAAAATATTCCAAATACTAAATAATTAATAATTATTTAGTATTTGTTTTTTTTATTTAGTAAATAATATAATTACTACATTACAGCGGGTCTCCATGGACGCTTATCTCATTTTTTATGTAAATTTCGTGCAAGAACTTTTATAATATCATCTGACGTCAGAGGACCGCGGCACATTGCTTTGGTTATTGCTCTGCATAACATTTTATATTTAATTATTTATGAATTATGAATTCCGCATTTAAAAAGAATAAGAACAAAAAAATTACATATAGTTTACACGAATAATTCCGTCCCGTAGATTTTTGATTTGTTTAAAGGAGGCCCAGGAGGTGCGGGTTCGAGTCCCGCTACGTTGAATTTTTTATACGTGTTCTAAAGTATTTTTCTTTCCTAAGTGTGTAATAATACTTTAAAAATGTTAAAAAAAACATCTTTGATTTGTTTATTATTTGGAAAAAGTAACTTAGCTTAAATAAAAAAATGTATGTTAGACGCTTGTTATGCTGTTTATATCTACTACCGGTTGTGCGTAGGGCGCTATATTTATGTTTCTTATAGATGAAGCGGACAGCTAGTTTCATATTGGAAATTACAAATAAATTGTAGCCCATACGTTACTCAGAACTAATAGCTATAATATAAAGAAAAGTTTCATTAAAATCCGTGAACAACAGAAGAATAGATAAAAATTACAAAAAAAAACGTGTTTTGGTATAAGGATTTTTTATTTAGCTTGACGCTATATCCCGCATGTAGCGGGGTATGCAGTGGGAGCCTAAAGTTAAGACACTCCGCTATATGTATTTTAGTAAAATTTGCGAAGTGTACCGAATTGATCTATTTTACAGTTCTACTATATTCATAAATTTTTGAAATAAATATATCTACAATCAATACTTATTAAGCTGACAAAATTGTCTATGATTTGTCACTAAATATTTGTAAATTTTTACATTTCAATTATATATTTCGTATGTACGTTATTCGAGCTTTAAATCACATCGCGTAATTTGCTTTCATATTGCTATTCTTGTTTTTATTACGTTTATTTCATTTAAAAATGAATATGTATAAAACAGATTTATAACTGAAAAAAGATTTCATGAGAAGTTGGCATTCAGCTTTCAGTTCTGTATAAAAGCGTACTAGATTTCATTTTTATTCAATGACCTTTTGAATGAATAATACACTCGAGCAATCATTTTATAACAGTTAAAAATACAACACTTTTAGGTGGATAGTTTAACTAGAGTTTACTACATAATAGGAGAAGGTAGTTAAATATATCACTATGTATATAAAATTCTCGTGTCACAATGTTCGTTATGATACTCCTCCGAAACGGCTTGACCGATTTTTATGAAATTTTGTAAGGATATTAAGTAGGTGAGAATCGTCCAACATCTATTTTTTATACCCCTAAGTGTTAAGGGTTGTCTACCCTTACCTTTTTTTTATTTTTTGTACATTTTCTTATATTTTTATTTTTTATACTGTAGCATTGGTAAATACATACAATCTCAAATTTTCACCCTTCTATCACCAACTCCTATTTTTAAATACTTATTTTAGTAATTTAATCATTTTTCGTTCTGCTCAAGTATCGTCTTTTTTGTGAATGGTACTGTAATGCAATTAGTGTTACCAGTGGTATTTTTATTTTATTTCCCGCGCTTTTTTTGGATCAACACTCATTTACCAGTCTATACCGATGTCGCTTTCCAGTAAACAGCATGGAGAAGGGATGAGGTCTCCTGTCTCTCTTACACAATAGTTCTTCTCTCACTCCCTACACAGTTTTCACCTATTATTATTACTTATGCATCAAGCGTAGTAGTAACGTTTACAATTATCATTTTCAGTGTAACTCTTATATAACCTATCAATTTGCTGGACTATAATTGTTAATAAAATAATTATTAAAAATATTAATTTTGAGTGTAGTTCGCACAATTAGTTAATAGAGAGATTTACATAACCTCAAAAGTACTCAACACGTGTGACGAGCTCCCGCTAATAACAGCTATTGTGTGTAGGTGTACTTTTTTTATTTATTTCGAAAATGTTGTTGGAAATGGGCAAAAAAAAATCGATGAAAGTTAGATTATTATTAAAATTGAGCAATTTTTTTTTGTAAGTATTTATTTATAAGAGATGTAACTTCCACAGATTTTTTTTTCACTATTTGTAATAATATATTTTCGATAAGTATACTAATGTTTCGCTTTCGTAAAACAGTCTAATATTTACATACAAATAGATTAATACTTCAATGTTTTTCATCATTAAGTAATTTACTTATGTAATGATTTTATATGTATAAGTTTTAATATTCGCAATAATTTATTATAAAAATGTAAATAAACAGCTTTGTTTAATAAAAATATGTTTTTTAAAATAAGTTTATAGAACTGTCATCAGAGGACACTAATAAAATTACGCTTTATGTGGTCGGAAAATTCGAGATATACTTTAAGACTTGGAGCGGAAGAAGAAAGAGGTCCTCTAGAATAACATATTGTATTAGAATTTAAGATAGACATTGTACAAGCTTAATAGTGTTTTGCTCTGGAAGAAATATAAGTTCATAATAATAATAATATTTGTTACAGTGAATAACGCAAAGGGGTTAATTTGAGCCGTGATACAAGTACATCTAGAAGCATGAGAAAAACAAGAGCCCAAAGAACCGAGGAATAAATCCAGCAACAAAATACTGACGCGGGTGAGAATGGTGCAATTGCGTCAAGAACAATCCGAAGATACACGAGATGAACGCAATGAACTTATAAGAATAGAACAACGACAATCACGCCGTTTCACAGTCAATATCCGCAGAACAAATGATCAACAACGCCAACAGGTACATCGAGCATTTATATCTGAATCATTCCTGCGTCTAGCATTCCAGTATGAGCCCGATATTAAATATTGTGCTTATTCAAAAGTGATAATTGGTGCTATGGACAAGGAATGGCCGCATTGTCATGCTCTCAAATTCAAAAATGAGCTTTACTTATCGGTACGGATCCAGATGCTAACGTGTTCCTGAAGTCAATTCGAACATTCAATTCATGCTTTTAAATGACATCGTTCGGATCAACAAAAATAGTTTAAAATACTAATCCAAATGGTCAACAATATAATTCTACATTCAAAATCAGAGGCCAAGTTTATCATAAAATGGGTTCATTGTTGCCAATGCCAAACGAACCACATAATTTTTTACAGATCTACTTTATGGGCGGCGAGGATTCCGGAAGCGCATTCTTGTTAATCGCGTGAATGTACGTTGTCACTATAATAATCTTGATTCATTTTTTGCTAGACGCATCGTCGGCGAGCTCGACGCTCTATTGAATGAACACAATGAATTGTTGAAAATATTCAAATCACACATGCACAAATTACAAAGCGATAATCACGTTATTGTCATTAATCCTGATAAAACACCAGCTGAAGAGCACATTCGCAGATTCAATGCACCTGTTGTTGACGACGTTGTTGTTGACAACGTTGCTGGGATCATGGTCGGCGATCGTACAGGTGCACGAGAAATTGTGATTCGTAGAAGAAATAATAATCTTCAGTTCATTGCTGATACACACCGTTTATATGACGCTCTCCAATATCCACTAATATTCTGGAAGGGACAAGACGGATGTTGCAGAAATATTAAACAACGAGATCCCGTGTCAGGTACTTCATTCATTATGAACTGGATTATTACTCATTTAACAAAACAATCAAATTATTAAACGTAATTATTTTAAATTAATGTTTATTACAGGAGCCGAAAAAAACAAGAACGTTAGCTCGAAGGATTATTATACATATAGAATAATGATTAGACGCCGCCTGGACAACGTCATTCTACGATGTCGTGAGCTTTTTCAACAATTCATGGTCAACATGTACGCGAAGATAGAGGACGAACGACTACGATACTTACGACTTAATCAACTCAAGCTGCGTGCGGAAGAGTACATTCACTTGCGAGACGCTATTGCCAATAACGCCGACGCCACCAACATAGGTAACTCTGTCATCCTACCATCATCGTACGTAGGCAGTCCACGTCATATGCAAGAATATATACAGGATGCGCTGACTTTCATGCGTGAATATGGACGACCGTGTTTATTCATCACATTCACATGTAATTCAAAATGGCCAGAGATTACATCTTTGCTATTGCCTGGCCAAAATGTAATACATCGTCATGACATTACAGCACGTGAGTTCAGACAAAAGTTAGTCTTTAACGAGTTTCATTACTAAATTACATGTGTTCGGTCCCATACGTTGCTGGCTGTATTAGGTTGAGTGGCAAAAGAGAGGATTACCTCATGCACACATTTTAATTTGGTTAATCGACAAAATCCGTCCTGAAGAAATTGATAATACAGTTTCTGTGGAAATTCCAGATCCGTCTACTGACCAATTGCTGTTTGATATTGTTACAGTTACAGCAAACATCAGTTCGGTATTAATTCGCCGAATCGAGCTGCATTTGATTTAATAAACACTGAAATAAATCGTGCACTGCAGTACAACACTGTAGAAATGGCGGCGATTGTTACTAGCAATGTCCCACTTATGAATGAGGAACAAATAACCATTTACGAATGCATTATGCTCGCAGTTTCAGCAGGACAAGATGGGTTCTTCTTTTTGGATGCGCCAGGTGGAACTGGCAAAATATTCCTTATTTCGGTAATTTTCCGCATATTGGCATCGCATTGGCCGTTGCATCATCAGGCATTGCGGCAACTTTATTGGATGGAGGCAGAACAGCTCATTCAATATTTAAGCTGCCACTAAATATTCAAAATAACCCTGACGCAGTGTGCAACATAAAAAAAACAATCGTCCATGGCCACAGTGCCGAAACAGTGTAAAATTATCATCTGGGATGAATGTACTATGGCACATAAACATTCGCTTGAGGCGTTGAATAGGACATTAAAAGATATTAAAAATAACGACAAACTATTTGGCGGCACTCTGTTAGTCCTTTCAGGTGATTTCAGACAAACGCTTCCCGTCATTCCACGTTCAACATATGCTGATGAGATCAACGCTTCAATAAAATCATCTCCATTGTGGCGTAATGTTGAAAAATTACAGCTGAAAGTAAACATTCTCAAAACAACTCTTAGATATTGGCGATGGAAAAGTTACTATAGATGAAATTGGATACGTACAATTACCGGCCGATTTCTGCACAATCATTGATTCGCAAGATACTCTCGGTAAACAAATATTTCCCAATGTACACACACAGTACATAAATTATGAGTGGTTTGCAGAAAGAGCAATTTTAGTGGCAAAAAATGTGGATGTTGACCATTTGAATCTGAAGATACAACAGTTGTTGCCAGGGAACTTAGTTTCATACAAATCTATTAATACAGTTTGCGACGCCGGCGAAGCTGTAAATTTTCCCACAGACTTTTTCAACTCACTGGATTTGCCAGGCATGCCACCGCATGATTTATAATTAAAGGTTGGATCTCCCATTATTTTGCTTCGTAATTTGAACCCGCCACGGCTGTGCGATTAGTCATTAAAAAATTAATGAAAAACGTCATCGAAGCCAGCATTTTAAATGACAAGTTCCGAGGTGAAAATATATAAATACCACGAATCCTTATTATACCTACAGATGTGCCAATTCAATTAAAAAACGCATTCAGTTTCCGATCAGATTGGCATTTGCAATAACTATCGATAAGTCTCAAGGCCAAACGATGTCTGTTTGTGGCTTAGATTTGAGCACACCATGTTTTTCACAAGGACAATTATACGTGGCATACTCTTGAGAGGGTACGCCATCCAGTTTGTTTGTGTTAGCAAAAGATGGGCTAACAAAAAATATTGTTTACACTATAGCATTAAGAGGTTGATATTGTTTGTTAGTGTTACTGTTGTAATTAATTAATAATAAATATAATTTTAAGGAATAAATTATAAAAATAAATGTTTGTGTTTTGTTATTATTTTTATATTCCCTCATCGTCCACAGCGCTCCATGCCTCTTTTACTCATGTACCACATCCTTACACACTTACAATAAGTTAGTTTTTTTTTCTATACTAGAAATAAGCTAGAAATAATTTAAATAGCAAAACAACGTTTGCCGGGTAAGCTAGTGCTAAGACGATGTGTGTTTTTTCCTTATATAAAATCATCATCATCATTGTAATCTGTGTATACGGTGTTATTTTTTCTTATTTTTAATTAATAATATTATGTATAGCAAATAAATTTTAAATGCAAATATACACGTACATACATTCCATATTGAACTCCTAAATACACCAAAATGCCAATGAGTAAATTACAGAATCGAGTCAGCAAACAAATGTAATTACCAGACGATGTCGAGCTCTGCACAGTCGCATACCATTAGTTTACAAGCTCTAATTGTTCACCACATACTGCACTACGCGGGAACACTTGATAGAAAAAGTTGGTTTCTTTTTCACTTGATTTCTTCGAGCTTTTTAGCTTTTAAATTCTAGAGCATGTAAGCTATTTAGTTTTTTGTTCATACATTTTTTAATTTCAGTTTAAACTATATTTTGCTTAATACCTTTTGGTTAATATAAAATAGAGATATTATCTATATAAATTAAATATACATAAGTTGTGGCAGGTCATAAAGGGGTTGCGTATGAACGGTCTGCGTATTTGAATTTTCCAGGGAGAGGAAAAAAAGGTTATAAACGGAAAAAGGATAAGAAGGGGAAACACTCTTTTCATTTTCGCAGTTCCCATAAATATACAGAGTGGAAGTGTCAGGACCACTTAAAATGAAACCATAGTTTTAAATAGTCTACAAAAGCCTAATATATATTCTTTTCCCAAAAATATGTGTAGTATGTTTTTTTTTTATCGTTTTTAAAGTGTTATTCCACACTTAGGAAAGAAAAATACTTATTTAGAAAACGTATAAAAATTTAAACGTAGCGGGGCTCGAACCCGCGCCTCCTGGAAACCGACCAGGCGCTCTGACCGCTAAGCCATACGTTCTCATCGAGCTACGTCGAAATTTTTATACGCTTGTTACAACTTATTTATGTTGTTAGCATCTCTGTAGGGAGATTTTTACAAATTTCCGCTACCCAAAGATAATTACTTAGAATTATCGTTTGGCAAGAGAGAATACTATTTTTTAAATATTTTTTTTAACATTTTTAAAGTGTTATTCCACACTTAGGAAAGAAAAATACTTATTTAGAAAACGTATAAAAATTTGAACGTAGCGGGACTCGAACCCGCGCCTCGTGGAAACCGACCAGGCGCTCTGACCGCTAAGCCATACGTTCTCATTGAGCTACGCCAAATTTCAGATAAAAATTATTGACTATGTGTAATTATCGATTTGTCACGTCCTGGTTGTTATCTATCAGTAGTATTACTTTTTAGTGCTGCTTATGGAGCACTTACAGTAATTCAATTTAAGAATTATATTTGATCTCTTATCTTATAAATTATATGTAATACTTTGCTTTTTATTATATTTATTGTTGCTTGAACATAACAAATTGCTTTATTACAAAAAGAACAAATATTGTACTTATATTGAATCCACGGCCTCCGTCTTATTATGCAATTGAAACAAACCGAAAATAATAGCGGTTATGCGTAGCTCCAATTATTAAATTAATTTAAAATACAAATTGTATTTTATACTTTTGCCTCACGAAAATAATTTACATTCCATTCTCAGCCAAAAAAATTTTTGTTTTAAAAAAAAAAATATCCAGAAATACACAACTCGAACTTAAAAATCTTTTTCACAAATAACAATTTTGAGAACAAGTAAGGCGTGTTTATGTAAATAGTAAAATAACATATTTACATAAAAGAATACCGTTTATATGCGACGTGAATTTCGTAAATTGAAGAGTTTCCTTAAGACTCAAGCAGATTTAATATTCATTCAGAATACTAAAGAGAACACAGATAAAATTTAAAATTCTATTACACAAAGGGATTGCATACAAACGGCAAAGAAATAGGGACGACATTTCATATTTCGAAATTTCTGTATAAAAAGTAATGATAACACTTTTCTATTGGGCTGCCGTAGGTAATATTTACTGGTTCGATTCCTTTACAAGGAAATTAGTTTGATAGTTGATGGTTTAAAATTATTTTTTATTTCCCCGCTCTATTAGACAAAGTGTAGCGTTGTATTCCGCCACACAACAGGCAATGTCTCGAAAATTGGGCGGAAAAAGTAGTTAAAAAGCGTAAAGTTACAAGTATGTTAGCAGTTAGCTAGTAAGTATGTTAGTTAGTTAGTTAGCTAGCTGCAGTAATTTAATATGTAGTAGTAGTTTTTTATATGAAAAATATTTGTAGTACGGTTTGCTATAATTTTTGTAATAACTAAGCCTGCCTATATAGATACTCAATTTTTGATTACGAACAATAACTACGTCCGTGAACCTATCAAATAAGATGTATTTACTTATACAGTAAATAAATCAAATCAGATTCACGCTGTATCCCGCACACAGCAGGATAGGCAGAGGGTACCTAGTGCTAAGATACTCCGTTCACTTTCTGCCAAATTCTGGAGGCATTGCGTGTTGAGTGGCAGAACTCAACGTCGCGCTTAGTCTCGACACCAGAGTGAAGAAATGGAAATATAAATTTAAGTAAATATTCCATCTCCTCGAGTGGGGATCGAACGAACCCACAACCAGTCGATTTTACAGTATTCAATATACAGTAAACGTAATATACAGTAAACGTATAAAAAATAATTTCCGTCGTGGAGAAACGCTTATATATATCGTCTTTATCTCTTTCAAGTTCACACTGCAGACAACTCAAGTATAAAGTGAATTCAGAATCTCGACCAAGTTGTGGCACACGACAGTGTCTAATTACATTTGCTTGGTCGCTTTCACAAATATTACCCTGGTCGAGCTTCGATTGGACATACTAATTGCTTTAGACTACCCTTATACAGAGTGTTTTTGTCAGCACCACTTTAAATGAAACCACAGTTTTAATTACTTTATAAACGCCTAATACAATTAAAAATGTGATTTTTTCAAACAAAATAAAATAATACGCCATTTGTCAAGAACGACGCACGCAAACATAAACCTATCAAAGGGAAACCGCCGCATACGCCTCATTCCAAAATCGAGTCGAAGGTATTGTCGGCAAAGTTCAAAGTTGTTTAACCTTTAGTAGTATTTTTGTAGTAAGCTGTATTTATGTTATTGGTCACACGAAGTACAATTATGGATAAACATCGTGAAGTGAAAAAAAAACTCCTACCTCTAAGCTGTTGAGGTATCTTGATATTTTTTTTTAGATTTGGGTTTTAAATATATTTTACCCTATATGCTGTTCGCAAAAGGAGCACTGACGCTTCCACCTTGTATACATATGTACCTTTATCGTCTTTGTATGGTGTGGTACCTGCATATTCTATACTTGGCTAACTAACTAACACATACAATACATTACATAGTCAATACTCAAATCTCATAAAAATTACAAATATATTATATCATGTAGAACTATTTATTAAATAATAACGATTGAGAAAGAGTTGTATTTTTTGAAAAACTAAAAACGATAATTTGATATTTTATAAAGGGAACTTTATAAAACTGGAGTTAAAACTTCATCTCAGAGAAAATTAAGCCACGAATAGTTAATGGCTCTTTACTCAATTGCAAAAAGTTAACTGGAGCTTCAATAAGATTTTGACTAGTTTGATAAAATTGTTTCTTTAAAACTGCTTGTTGTATTTAATATCAGGCAAAGAAAAAGTTTTATGCAATATTTTTTGGCAAATAAGGCAACCAGTTTTTATTTAGATGCTTTTTTCAACCTCCTTGAAGAGTTTTGCACTAAAAATAACTATAAACCAAATAGTTTTAGCCATAAGTCCAATGCCAGAAAAACAAAGAAAAGTATCCAACGGAGGAAGAAAAGCTGCTGTAGCAGCAGTCATATCATCTTCACCCTACAAATACAAAACCCTTCTATTTTCTATATCATA
>DWLH01001834.1:0-11878 GCA_018249795.1 Heliconius telesiphe telesiphe | reverse complement strand
TGAACCTGATTTATTATTTTTTCACGATTATTTTTTTCATATAAAATAAATATTCATCAAAAAATAATTATTAAAATTGTAAACGACACAATTTACGGATACTATAGTCTATTCTTTCTAATCAAAATCAAAACTATAATAATATATACAGAGTGGAAGAGGCAGCGCTCCTTTTACGAACAGCATAACAGCATACGGGGTAAAATATTTCATACCTAAAGAAATTTATCAAGATAACTCAACAGTTTAGACGTAGGATTTTTTTTTTCATTTTACGGTGTTTATTCATACCTATATTTCGTGTGACGCAGTTACGCAAAAATGCGAATAACGTAAACGCCATACTACTACAAAAATACTACTAAAGGTTAAACAACTTTGAACTTTGCCACCAATACCTAAGACTCGATTTCGGAATGAGGTGTATGCGGCGGTTTCCCTTTGATAGGTTTATGTGTGCGTGCGTCGTTCTTGACAAATTGCGTTTTATTTTAAAACGACAATTTTATTATTTATTTTGTTTGAAAAAATCAGTTATTCATTTTTGGGAAAAAAATAAATAAATAAATTGTTTTAGGCATTTATGGAGTAGTTAAAACTATGGTTTTATTTAAAGTGGTGCTGACACTTCCACCCTGTATAGGTACTTATTTTAGTTTCTAAGTTTTACTTGCTTCCAAATATATCTTCTACTCGCACTGACTTCTTTTCTAATAACATAATCGGTCTCTATGCACATAGATATAATCTCGCTTTGAAAAGGGATAAATCGGTATACACTTGTGTATTTAAAGTTTTTTTTTAAATTACACATTTTTCCAGTGTTTTTATATCTTTTAATAATATATTTTTCACTAGAGTTACTTTCCGTCAATTGTGAGTAAATAGAAAACTTGATTACGCTCGTAATCTAAAAGAGATCCACATTTTAAATAAAGTGCTGGGTAATGGCGACAGAACAAATGAATACAAATAGACGAAGTCAAGTTACAAATGGTTGGCTTGCCGCTTTATTGCAAGTGAAAATTTACGACAAGCCTATAGGTTTAACCGTAATTTTGCTGTTAAATCACTGATAGTTTTCTTTTTTATAATTCTTTCTAGAGCAACTTGACAATGTTTTATATTATTTTAACATAAAAACGTGTCAACAAACGAGGAAATATTTTTTCTTCTGTTATGGACTTTAGTATATTAAAAATTTAATTAAAAAGAGCCCATATACTCTTTAGTAAAGTAATAATAAATACATCTGTACATATTCTGTCGAGTATTATATAATTCTATAGTTATAATCTACGCTCACCCTGATAAATAATACATGGTACATTTATATTGGAAAACAAAACTTATTATATACGAGTAAATCTCAAATTTCTTATACTATTGACCACTATAACAAAAAAAAAAGAAGACGTAAATAAGATTTTACTATTTTTCTATTTTAACGATATGCGAACTTAAACATTACATAGCTTTTCCCATTTATACGGACTACAAAAATATTTTTTGTTTTACATATTTTAAACGTATACTTACCTACTTACTTTTTATTTTTCCTTTTGTATATTCAACGCCATAGACATTTGCGAGCGACATTTGCAAAGCTGACGAACTGAACGTCTGAAGGAACAGTGAGCATTGCAAATGGCCCGTGAATAAAATACGAGCGCTACGTCGAGCTCGGTTAGATCTCGTGTCTACGAGCCGCGTGTATCGTATTACGAAATTAAAACTGATACTCCACCATGTATCTACTCGTATATACCTTAAGATATTTAACTCCAGTTGAGTTAAATATCTTAGACGACCCCTAGAGAGAATTCACAGAAAAAGAAAATTTAAAATTTATACGTCATAATAATAAGAAATTAAAATAATAAAATATTTTTGTAATACATAAAAAATATTACAAACTCAATTTTTTATTTAGAATGGATCATAAATATTTTTTTTCTTGTCCTCAGGAGGAGATCGAAGACAGGCCACGAGCGGCTACGTTCCTTAGTTCCCTTGCAGACTATTCCAACACTATCCCCACTGCCTCTACAGCGGACCCGGATGCCCCTAAGCCTGCGCCACCGGCGCGTATGGGAACCCTCATTGGAGTATATTTACCGTGTATCCAAAACATTTTCGGAGTTATCCTCTTCATCCGTCTAACATGGGTAGTTGGGACTGCTGGTGCAATTCATGGTTTCTTGATCGTGCTTACCTGCTGCTGTACGGTATGTGGTGTACCATTCGCTATACTTTTATATTATATTCTGGAACAATTGTAATAGTATATTTTTGAAACATGTTTTCCATGTAATTATTAAGTGATTCAGAACATAACAATTTATATTTTAGTGTTTTATGTTATGTTAAAAAATAAGTTAAAAAACATTTTTACAGACCATGCTTACTGCGATATCGATGTCAGCAATAGCAACTAACGGCGTAGTACCCGCGGGCGGGTCCTATTTCATGATCGGTCGCTCGCTAGGCCCCGAGTGTGGAGGCGCAGTGGGAATGCTTTTCTACACTGGAACAACACTGGCTGCAGCTATGTACATTGTCGGAGCCGTTGAAATTGTTTTAGTAAGTAACGCACATTAAGCGAATAATAAATAAACTAATTACAATGAACTATTGCTACAATTCTTTCATATATTATGTAACTACGGAAATTGTTATTAGATAACAGGAAGAATTTATGTTTTCCGCAATAATACTAAAAGCAATCTCCGATTCCCGGAATATTTGCAAATATAAAACATGAGTTAGAGATATCGTAGAATAGTAAAATTTTATGACCTCGTAAAACTTTACGCCCAAGCACGTATGTACATACAAACATACATACGTTACTTGATTTGGTTAATAACGACAATTGCTTAATTCAATTCAAGAATATCGTCTCTTTATATATATTTGCATTATATTATATAATACGTTTCAAATGCATCGTATGAAAATAAATATGTTAATGAGCAAGTATTTTTGTTGTATTAGACGTACATGGCTCCTTGGATGTCTATCTTTGGGGACTTCACGAAGGATCCAGAGGCGATGTACAATAACTTCCGTGTATATGGCACAGGACTATTGTTGATCATGGGCATGGTTGTATTTGTCGGAGTGAAATTTGTCAATAAATTCGCTACCATTGCCCTCGCCTGTGTAATCCTCTCGATAACTGCTGTGTATGCCGGTATTTTTGTCAACTTTAATGGAAATGATAAGCTACAGTAAGTTCTCGACAATTATATTATTTTATAACAAGGATTAATACCTACTTAATTACCTACCTACTTAATTTTTAAACATAATAATGTTTAATTTATTTTCAGAATGTGTGTCCTTGGAAAACGATTACTAAAGGATATTAACATTGAAAACTGCACTAAGGTTCCCGGTGGTGAATTGCATCAACTATTCTGCGTGAATAAAACCTGTGATCCTTACTTCCAGACTCATGAAGTTTCAATTGTTCAAGGCATAAAGGTAAATCAATCCAATTTTAGTAATATTATTTAATTAATTTACCTAGTAAAAAATATTTCTTTATGTTTTATTATCTTTACGCTTTATCCTGCATAGCAGGGTAGGCAGAGAGAACCTGGGAATCTAGTGTTAAGACACTCCGTTCCCATTAAAACTCTTTCGTCCCTTACTTCACGCCAAATTTAAAAGTTATTGCGTGCTGAGTGGCGGAACTCAACGCCGCTCCTTGTGATTAACGAATCCACAACCTGTCACGTTTACAGTCGCACGCTTGTCGTGCCAGTCGTGCCAGTCGTGGTGCAGGAGCGCACCACGACTGGCCTCAAGACTCAAACTTATAAATAAAACAATATTTATAAAAAATATTTAGATAATAATTAAATTAATACCAATATAAAAAATGCAGGGCTTGTCGAGCGGAGTATTCTTTGATAATTTGCAAGATTCATTTCTTCAACTCGGTCAATATATTGCATATGGAAAGGAACCTGATGATATTGAACAAATGGAGCGACCTACTTATAATCAGATTTATGCCGACCTATCCACAACATTTACTATACTAATTGGAATATTCTTCCCGTCTGTGACAGGTATTATTTTACGTTACAATTATAATATTTATAATTATTCATATTTATTAAGCTATTTTAAGAAAATGACAATATAAATAAAATGCAAATTATATATATAATAGTTGATTTAACTTTGGATACTGGAAGAAATATGCTAGTAATGTTCACTTGGTACTTGCAATACAAGATAATCAAACGTATACGTTTGAAACAATACAAATAAATATAAAAGCGTTTAACGTTGCATTATTTATTTTTTCTATTAGGTATAATGGCTGGCTCTAATCGTTCCGGAGATTTGGCTGATGCCCAAAAAAGCATTCCTATTGGAACTATCTGCGCTATCCTCACTACATCAACTGTTTACTTATCTTGCGTATTACTTTTCGCTGGAACCGTCGACAACTTGTTATTACGAGACAAGTAAGGCTACTTTTTTCCATATGTATCTTTATGCTTGTATCCTTGCACGTAACCAGTATTCTCGCTCAGATCTTCTCTACCACTTTTTCCTTTGCCCTTCCCAGTACCATCAAAGCGGTTTTTATGTGAGCCTGTATATTTTGAAGTATCCGTCATTCTATTAACAATATTTGATTTGTCCACCTTAGTAGCTTTGGAAGTATTGGGAGCTCCAATTTTAGATAATTTATCTTTTAAGTTTCCGATATTTAATCTGTTCTCTTTTGCAAGAAGATCGAGAAACTGTAGAAATTGCTTAAAATCAATTGTTTTACATTTAAATCTATGAAATAAAATTCCTGTGTCTGTTGTAGATACATTTTTCCCGTCGATAATATTTGCTTCTTTTAACCATTTATCAATATTAGTCAGAGTAATTTGTTTTCCATCACTTTTTGAATTTCCAAATTTTGCATAATCTTTAAATATATTCCCAAGTATTACTTCTTTATCTAAATCATCTGCCATTTTTACTTTTAATGTATTTATTTTAACTTTAACTATTCACTGTTTAATGGTTGGATGAAAATACCCTGTAATTTTTCAACACATCTTTCCAAATGGTTCTGAATTTTATGAAACAAAACTTGTAAGTATTTACATTATATATAAAAACAAATAGACCAACTAGATAATATTTAATTTTCAGATTTGGTCAATCGATAGGTGGAAAACTTGTAGTGGCAAATATGGCGTGGCCAAATCAATGGGTGATTTTGATTGGATCTTTCCTTTCTACGCTTGGTGCAGGACTGCAGTCCTTGACCGGGGCCCCTCGGTTACTCCAAGCGATAGCGAAAGATGAAATTATACCCTTTCTTGCTCCCTTTGCTGTTTCATCCAGCAGAGGGGAGCCAACAAGGTATGGTAGCAATCTGTATTTTTGTAGTAAATCATAAAATCATAAATGTTTGTAAATTCAAAGAAAATATCAACAAAACTGTAAGTTCCTTAACTCTTTCTGACGCACTTAGATAAAAATAGGAATTTCAAAGAAATTGAGGGAAAAGACAAAATTTATATAATACGATATATATTTTCAATATTTTTATATTAATAATATATTATATTATATTATTAATATAAAAATATAGATATTTGTTAATGTATTTCTTATTTTAGAGCCTTGCTTCTGACAATGGTGATCTGCCAATGCGGTATCCTCCTCGGCAATGTTGATATTTTGGCTCCTTTGCTATCAATGTTTTTCCTTATGTGCTACGGATTTGTAAACTTGGCGTGTGCTTTACAAACTTTGTTGAAGACTCCCAACTGGAGACCTAGATTCCGCTATTACCATTGGTAAGTTCTACCCTTGGAATATCATACTATTAATAAATATTATATTTTATGTGTATATAAATCAAAATAACAGTTTTCGTAATATATTCTCTAATGAATTTATAAAAAATATATATTTTTTTTTATGAATTTATAAAATCTCTTAATAAACATTAACACATATTTTTTTTATTTTACAGGTCTCTCTCTCTTGCGGGCCTAACATTGTGTATCTCTATTATGTTTATGACGTCCTGGTTCTACGCACTGATCGCGATGGGCATGGCCGGTCTTATCTATAAATATATCGAATATCGAGGGTGAGTTTATTTCTGTCTAGCTTTATTCTCATTATTTTCTATGGTTATTAAAATATCTGTAGATTGTTAGTTGTGCTGGCTATTGGTAATAAATTTAATATGGTTAATATTTTAAATTACAAATAAACTATAAAATGTAACTAACTTACTTGTATGAATATATTATACCTAAAAAGAATGAACCTTACCATATATATTTTATTTATTTATATTTTATATAACTGTCACATATAATGTACCGTGGCATTTTAGAGCTGAGAAGGAATGGGGGGATGGATTGCGCGGTTTGGCTCTCTCTGCGGCTCGTTACTCGTTATTGCGTCTTGAACAAGGTCCGCCACACACAAAGAACTGGCGACCACAAGTTCTTGTACTTGCTAAGCTCAATGACGAACTCAGTCCTAAATACCGCAAGATGCTCGCTTTTGCTAGTCAACTTAAAGCTGGTAAGTTAAATATACATTTAACAATAATAATAAATAATATTAGAAATTTTGATGATTATAATTATTTTATCTCCTCTCCTGATCGTCTGGTCTGTGTATATTTAATTAAATAAAACATTCCAACTTTTAATTTTAGGAAAAGGTCTAACAGTATGTGTTTCGGTATTGGGTGGAGATTTTACACGACGTGCGGGTGAGGCGTCAACTGCAAAACAAAACTTACGCAAGTGCATGGACGAGGAGAAAGTCAAAGGATTTGTTGATGTACTTGTATCTCATAGTATTGCTGATGGCTTGAGCCACTTGTAAGTAATTCTTATATTTAAGAATAAAATCCAGATGTGTGTTTTTAAACTATATGGTCGAGGGTCAAATGTTTCGCTGTATTCATATTATCCTTAACTTGAATATGATTTTTAGCCTTATTTAAATAATTATATAAGTTTTCCATGAAGCAAGCACTGTTTAATAAAAATAAAAAATATTTTAAAAGACAATAATTATAATTTACAAAACAATCAACAGCGTACAAACAACTGGACTGGGTGGTTTGAAACCGAACACGGTAATAGTGGGATGGCCATACGGCTGGCGGCAGTCGGAAGACGAGCGCACGTGGCAAGTGTTCCTACACACTGTGCGTGCGGTCACTGCGGCGAGGATGGCCATGCTTGTACCTAAGGGTATCAACTTCTTCCCCGATTCCACTGAGAAGGTAGAAAGATTTGTCTTGCTTGTTTAATAATTTATTTATTTACATTATTTCTTATAGCTTGAATACTTAAGAGAAAAAAAGACTTAGCACTGCTATATTAATCAACATCATAAAAAAGTAATTAAGATTAAATTTGTAGCTTTCCAACAGTTTCATTTTTATAATTACCTGCTATATCAAAAAAAACAAAAAATAATATTTAAAAAATCTGTTCTTTCAAGGTTTCTGGCAACATAGATATTTGGTGGATAGTGCATGACGGCGGTATGCTCATGTTACTACCATTCCTTCTAAAACAACATCGTTCATGGAAGAATTGCAAGATGCGCATCTTCACTGTAGCCCAGATAGAAGACAACTCTATACAAATGAAGAAAGATCTTAAAATGTTCTTGTACCAATTACGTTTGGAAGCCGAAGTTGAGGTTGTGGAAATGGTAAGTTAATCACACTAGTAATAGAAAGTTAGGATATTTACAAATTATGCTTACCAAGAGTATTTTTCGAATTCAAATCCATAACCATGGAACGTCAGATATCTTAATTAGCATCACGATACCTTGAGTTTTATTTTATTTATTTAAAAAAACGAACCTGTCAAACCTAAAGAATGCAGTTACGTAAATTGACGCAATATTCAAATATTTCCAGACTGACAGCGATATCTCCGCTTATACTTACGAACGTACTTTAATGATGGAACAACGCAATCAAATGCTCCGCGAACTCCGACTCAATAAGAAGGAAACTCTTGGCATGGTAAGGAAATAAATCATTACATTTATATGTACACCACGTAACTGAAAAAAGTTTTGCGAAAACGAACCAATAAATAATATTTAGATTTCTTGAAAAAAATTTATAAGATAAAGATAAAAAATATTTCAATTTATTACAAAGGAATGCCTTTGTGATGCTAAGTGGCAATCAATCTATCATCATAATATTTTTTTTAATGTTGTTCGGAGATCAGTGGTTGGTTTTTGCTTGACTATATCTTGAAGTGAGTCACTGAAGCTATTTGTGGATAAGCTAAATCCATATTAGCGGTGTTTATGTGCTATGTATTTGTACAAAAGCGTGGCTTGATATCGTGTAACAATAATAACTAATGCCGTTTGTCTATCGCTGCCGATACAGATGCAAAATTTGGTGGACTATCGCGAACAAAGTGCTGAGGAGAAATTGCCTTTGGTAAAACAATACCCTCAAAGGAGTCCACTTTTAATGCATTTTAGTTATTTACTCCTTCTTACTGTTAGTTCGAGCCTCATTACCATTCTCATGCCTCCGCTTTGATCGGTACACATAATTTAAAAATTAGTAAATCGAAAAATTTCTATCATAGTTTGATGTGTTTTTGTAATTGCATATTCTTAAGCATCCCTTTTACGTTTTAATTAAGATAATAAAGATATTATCTGTCGTAATTTTCATAACAAGCAGATAACTTACTAACTTTTTAAAATATAATTTTCTATATTATTAACGTTCTTTTTTGTAATTTTTTTTTAATTAAATTTTCCGAGGTTGTATACAAAAATGAAAAGGGATGTCTAAGATTGCTATTCGCTTAAGTGTTGTCTTCTGTGTTTATATGTGTATATTATCCTTTACGTATTCACTGTCGATATATTCAACAATCATCAACATGCGCCATATCGTTGACAAATCACCAGAACACTGGCTTTTGATGTCAATTGTTTAGTTTTCTATCATTCCCTCCATAAATATATCACAGATTTTTCCTTATACGTACATACATATGTAGTTGTTGTGCACAGTTTCTCTTTTAGAATTATTTTATATATTTACTAAATGCTATTATTAATTAAATATTAAATTAGATTTTATATTTTAAATTTTAAAAACTAAAATAAAGTTAAATAAATTTTCCATTACTAAATGGAAGTGTTTTTCTTTTTAAGCTCTAAATTTTCAAACAATTGTATTTATAATTCTGAAATAAAGATATTTAATTGTTTGAAAGAATAAAAAAATCTGCATTTGAATATAACATATACAAATTTAAATATAATAATATTCTTAGGTTCAGGCTATTGTGGATCATCATCACGCTGATGTTAAAACAGCTAGCAAAGTGCGTTTCGCTGAACCCGGCTCTGAACCGCTACCCGATGACGCTCCTTCACCTCCTCTAGCCGAAAATGATGACAAAGACAAGGACGATAAGGTGAATGTTAATACAGTATTATTGCTAGACTTAGCTTTGAAATGTTTGAAATTTTGAAAGAATGGTTTTAAATTTAATATAAATCCCCGTTTTATTGACTATTCAAAATGATTGAATGGATTTATTATAACCATTTCCATTAAAAACATGGAATACTTGGTAAATTTAACTTTAAAAAATATAGTTAATATTACTACTATAAAAAATATACCTACTCAGATACAATATTTTAATGTGTGGTGTTTAAAGTAAAATGGTGTTGCAAAAGCTAATCATTCGCTATATTCACGTATCTTTTAATTTGAGTGCATTATTATTTCATAAATGGACTTATTTTCAATTATATTTATTTCTCCATCAAGCAAAGCACTATATAAAAATAAAGACGTAACAACAAAGAATTACGTAAATATCAGATGTTGCAAGCAAGTACTTGCTTTCAACATCCGATACATGCACAGCTGTTTATTCCCATTTATTTTACTTTAATTTATTTCCGTTGAGTTCCGCATCGTTATAGCTAACCATAACGAGTCCTAGCGAATTTACACACGGTGGTCATATGTTTGGCAATGAGTTCATCCGCATTGATTTATTCACTTTAGTTCGTCATACCACATTAGCTATGAGTGGATGTTTGTATGTTAGTAGTCAGTGATTGTTTTACAATTTACATAATATATGACATCCCGTGTTTCATTCGCCTTGAATCCGTCATGTGCAACGCTCGGTACAATATGAAAACGAAACGAAATTTCCAAAACGGAAAATAATTGGGGTAAATATTAGGACGAATTTCGAAGTAGTTTGTTGCACATAATCGATTCAATGTGGGACTCGCCCGATGAACGCTCGCAGTGTGAGTCGCCGCTGCCCGACGTCGAAAACCACAAGGAAGGCAATCCCAACGGAGACGCGCTCAACCAGAAACCCAATATGCCTAACATTACCCCGTGAGTACCCCCACTTTATATAAAAATATTTAGTTTATATTGATCAGATATCAATAGTAAAGATAGAGACCAGTCGTGGCGCAGGGCCACAAGTGTGTAACTGTAAATGCGACTGGTTGTGGGTTCGATCCCCACTCGAGGAAATGAAATATTTATTTACATTTATATTTCCATTTCTTCGCTCTGGTGTCGAGGCAAAACGTGGCGTTGAGTTCCGCCATGCAACGCGCAATGCCTCCACAATTCGGCAGAAAATGAGGAACTGAGTGTCTTAACAGTAGGTTTCATCTGTCTACCCTGTGGTGTAAGGGATATGTTGTGAAGCTGATAATCAATATTGTAAAGAAACTCTTAATTTTGGGAAAATATTACATTTAATTAAAATTTAAACTGTCATATTTGTCCCGTAACCAATAAAGATATTTACTTTTTTTATATGTATGTTATTTTTAATTTTATCTTGAGACAAAAACTAGTGATGTATACAAACATTAAAATAGTAGGAACGTAACAAAAAAATGTTATACATTTCTAAATATGTATATCTCTACTGTTCCCAACATGTCTCAACTGTTTTTTAGGGTTCCGTACCTTTTTAAGGAAAAAAAAGAAACTCTTATAAGATCACTTTGTTGCCCGTTCGTCTGTCTGCCTGTCTGTCTGTCAAGACCCTTTCATTTCAGGAACGCAGATATCGGTTTGAAATTCAAACCATATACTCAGATCTACGGCCTCATGATTTCCTGATAAAAACGTATTTCTATATTTACTTAGACAAAAGATATGGCTGTTTATATCGCAATAAACGCATATTTTGACACTATAAAGGGAATCAAAATTCATAGGGTTGACCTAGAATTATGAAATTTGGCAGCTAGCATCTACAGGTAGTACTAGTTCAGGGAAAAACTATACATTTGTGGTTAAATCTCAAAAAATAATAGCCTTAAGAAGGAAGTAAAATTTGGTATTAAAGCCGCTGGTTTAAGTGAGATATCAAATTAAATTTCAGAAGAAGCGTAAGACCTCCAATTTTTGTTTGTACTCGGTAGGTGAGCCCGACTCGCCCTTGTCAGTATCGATTTGAAACTTTTGTTTATTTTCATATCTTAAGTGAATTATCAGAACTTTGAAAGATATTCATATAACAGAGACTGTTAACATCATTTATAA
Source organism: Heliconius telesiphe telesiphe (assembly GCA_018249795.1). Classification (NCBI taxonomy): domain Eukaryota; kingdom Metazoa; phylum Arthropoda; class Insecta; order Lepidoptera; family Nymphalidae; genus Heliconius; species Heliconius telesiphe. Next base: position 270 of record DWLH01001834.1, on the reverse strand, counting down.
AGAATTTATAATAATATTAATTTACAAATAATGTTTCGCACTGCAGTGACGAGGGCACAGTGCGAAGAATGCACACAGCTGTGAAGCTGAACGAGGTGATAGTGTCGCGCTCACACGACGCACAACTGGTCATACTGAACTTGCCCGGCCCGCCGCGAGACACCAAGCTCGAGAGAGAATCTAACTGTTAGTAAACCTTCGCAAAATTATTTTTATTACCATGTTATGCACATTTTATTAAAATTTTTACACAAGTTTCTTTAATGTAAA